>VWZQ01008303.1:462313-491517 GCA_013397015.1 Myiagra hebetior | reverse complement strand
AATAAAGGCTGAAAGTTCTCCTTGGCCCTCTTCTTGTTGCTGATGCATTTTTGGTTGTGTTTTGCTACTGTAGGCAGAACTAGGTTCTAGTTGGGCTTTGGCCTTTCTAATTTTCTCCCCATATAGTTTCATGATGTCATTGTAGTCCTCTTGAATTGTCTGTCCATTCTTCTGAAGGCTGTGAACTCTTGTTTTTTCCCCATTAGTTCTAGAGTTCCAGCCAAAGGAACTAGGATAAACTATGTTGGATAAAATACATTTAGCTCACATAAATTAAGATGTAATAATATTTATATATTCTAAATATATAATTTATTCGCTATATAGGACAACTACTATAATAAACATATGGGTGATGAAAACTGTTTAAGTTTGTTTTGGTTAATAAAAATGATACATAGGTGGAAATTAAAATATGTAAGAATATATTTTGTCTTTTACATTATTGGGTGTTACATTTTGAAACTAGCACAAACTTTTCTCCATTTTCTTAGAAAAAATTCCTAATTTCTGGCACCTTATATATGGAATAAATTTAATTTTACGTGCGTAGAAAGTAGCCAGTTATTCAAAGTGATATAAAACATTCTTTTATTGAGACACAATATTAAATTTTAAAAGCCAGAAAATGTGTATTGCTTTCAAAACTGACTCAATAAAAGAAAGTGGTTATTTATATCCTCTCTATGTGTTATTTCTGGTATTAGGCTACCATTGCCTTAGTTTTGGAAGCATTGAAGCCTCAGATGGAATGATGAGTCATTCCAAAGATCAAACTGTCCTGTAATAAGTCAAAAGATCCTAGAATTTAGGTGTATGGAAGGATTGCAGATACAAGGAAAAGAGATAGTACTTATGGGAAGCTTAGCCTTGATCAGAATTCCAAGGTGTCACAAAAAGATTTCCTTCCATAGATAATGCTTCTTGTCACTTAAAATTGTGGAGACAAGCATCTCAGCTGCAGTGTCTTGGAATGTTGGATCAGCACAAGAAATCAGTTTTTTATTATTTACCTAAAGCAGTGTAATTGAAAAAATACCAATATATTGATACTGGTGATGTATTGATATTGATGATACTGAAAAAGCATCACCCTCTGATCATGTTCATTCTCAGAAGGAAAGCGTCTCTCCAAGTCATTCCACAAGCACTGTGGAAATTATATGAACTTCCATTTCTGCTTCCACTGATTTTGATTTTAAATGCTTCAGAGTTTTATGAATTTCTTTATCATCTGTGAGCAGTCTTCCCTCTTGGGACAAGCAGAAGGGTATCTGAGTGGGAGGAGGGTGGTGGAGTCCGATAAAGTCACCTTTTTTTTCATTACTTAGAAGGAACTTAATGGACTGACCTTTGGGAAAATATTAAAAATTAACACCAGTAAAATTTACGTATGCTGTAAGTGGTGCAGATGCTAATTTTAAGTGGCTTTTGTTTCAAAATACTTCAATATTTTTGCTGTTTCAGATGTCAGCCCTTACTTCTGATATTGAAGGATTATTTTCTATGAGATGTTAACGGTGGATATTACCTGTCATCTGAATAGGCTCAGTGTATGGCAGGATGTATAGATTGCAGTTATCCACAGTACTTGATCCCAGGCTGAATTTTTTTGGCTGGTCAAACTTAATAACTTTAAGTCATATTCATGTAGAATATTATCAATATTTTTGCAAGTATCAAGGGAAAACTGCCACTCCAGTAGAGAGTAATGGGTTAGTTTAACAACTTACTCTGTGGTGGATTTTTCCCTAGCTGTAAGAAAAGAACATTTTCAACTTGTTTGAAAATTTGACAAGTGTAAATCGTGAGCTGATTTGGAAGTAGGAGTTGTCATGGAGGAAGTAAGATGTGGATAAGGAGGGAATAACTAATGACCAACCCTGGAAGGAGCAGCTTCTATTTGATGCTACAGAGAGGGGAAAAAGACAACAGGGGAATGCACCAGAGGAGACAGAGATTGTGAAAAAATTGATTAGGTAATTTTCTTTGCAGCAGTGTTCTATGTGAGTAAAGTAGATATAAATTAATAAGACTCTAGATGTTAGTATCTTTGCAAATGAATAGAAAGAGTTACATCCAAGACCTGGAAAATAGGTTTTTTGTTTCAGTGTGCACCTGTTGCCTTGCATAGAACACTCCTGAGCAAATATCAGTTACAGAATGTATTCATACACTTAGGCAACTACATTCACTTTTGTTTAGTTCATAGAATCATGAATATGATGAGAATAGCCTGACTTGTAAGGGACCCAGAGAAATCACTGATTGCAGCTCCAGGCCATGTGCAAGGACACCTCAGGAATTACAGAAAAAATTTCTATTATTTAAACAGAAAATTTTTCTTCAGCCCTTTGTGCTGAAGACCTCTATTAAAATACTAAGTGATTTGCAAAAATTATGATTTTTGCAAATATAATAATCAAACCATATGCTTGAGAGCATTGTCCAAATGCTTCTGGAACTCTGTCAGACTTGGTGCTGTGACCATGGCCCTGGGGAGCCTGTTCCAGTGCCCAACCACCCTCTGGGTGAAGAACCTTTTCCAACCTAAATCTCCCCTGACACAACTCCAGGCCATTCCCTTGGGTCCTGCCTCTGGTCATGAGAGTGAAGAGATCAGTGCCTGCCCCTCCTCTTCCCTTCATGACGAAGTCGTAACTGCAATGAGGTCTCCCCTCAGTCTCCTCTTTTCTAGGCTGAACCATCCTTGCACCATCTAACCTCAATTGTATATAGAGGAGCTGTGCATCATATGACTTTATTTTGGGAATTCTATAGGCTCAAAATCATGTGTATGCTGCTCTCGTACTTGATGTCTCTCACTTCTTATATGTTTTTCTAAATACTTTTAGTTTATGATGTATTTCAGTAGGAATCCTATAGCATGATTTTAGATAAATATGAAGTGGTGCTTTTGCTGTTATCCATTTGTAAAGAAATGTGAAAAAAAGCCCTGAGGGATGTTTCCCAGCATGTCTGGAATTTGTCTATCAGTAAGAGAGAAACATAGCTCCAGATATTTTCATAGCACGTTCAACATTCCAGTGAAACTCTATGTTTATTTTGCCACGAAGGTCTGTTGTTTCACCAACATGTGGGTGATGATTGTCTTCAACTACCTCGCTCAACTGTTTGAGAATGAGACTCCTACACTGCTACATTTTATCACATTATGGCACATCCTCTTTTTATTTTGTCAAAACCAAAAACCTTCCTGGCTAATATTAATATCCTAGTAATCAGAGAAAGTTCATGAACTATGTTTATTAGGGGTACCTTGAGAAGTATTAGATGTTTGTGCTACAGTTAAACCTATTTTTCTTTCTGTGCTTCTTTTAATTTTTTTTTCTTTTAATTCAGTGATATAAAAAAGGTATTTTCCTACACTTGACTGGGGAAAGTACAGCAAGTAACTCCGTTACAGTGAAGTGGGATTACAAACCTAGACTTTTCTAGCACACTGTTCAGAGGCTATAGCCTGCAAAGTACTTCAGTTGTTCATAATGCCCTCACAAAACTCCCATTTTGAAGGTTCAAAATTTACTTGCACAAAGATTGCCAGCTAAAAAGGAAGGATGTGCAAAATGGGCTTTTAATTCTGTGTAGAGATTGAAAGTTTCTTTTAGAATTAACACAAAGTAATTTCTCACAAGGTATGTGAGGAGATGATAGTTCATGAAAAACTGCAACTGGAGAGTAAGATACTCCACATTTTTTATCAGGTTAGGGTTGAATACAAGTTGGTACTGTGATGGTGGCAATATAAACCTTATATATGAGCCTAATTCCCTGCACTTAGTTAATACAGTTTTATGCAATGGGTAAATAGCAGACATTTAGGCTTTGGATACCTAATGTAATTCTGTATAGTACTGTTCTTACAGGCTTTGTTCTGTACATAAAATCCACTTCACCTTTAGAAATACTGTGCTCATTCAAATGAAAAAATAAAAAAGGTCAGAAATTTGGGCTGTTGGATAAGTATTTATCCTTGAGATAATTTTCAATATAGTGAATTATTAAATACATAATATTTGGGTAGATAGGCTTGGCAATATTTTTTGAATATATCTTATTCATATGTTTTTACATTTATGTGAATATATAATATTGATACATGTATACATGTTATCTGAACACCTGTGTATGTGTGGTTCTAGTGATTTATTGAAAGTAGATAAAAAGACCATCTACAGAGAGGTTGGAAATGTGAGTTAAATGTCTGTAGAAACAGCTATTCTGTGTTAATATTAGGAGTAATTGCACTGCTATCATTTGAAGCAGGCACATTCTACTGTCTCTATGTACAGAACATAATGAAAATTATAGACTCAGTAATAATAGATTAAATGTAAAATATCTTGAGACTAAGCAATGTATATTAATTATGACGGTGACACCTTCATCAAAATGGAGATTATATATACACGTGAGAAAATATAGTAAGAAGAAATAGAAATAAAATAAATTAGTAGCCACTTTATAGAGAACTGGGTTTATCAGACATCAAAGTTCTACATTTTCACTAAATAGGAAGTCTGGAAAACAAATGTTTTCCTTAGGGGTCAATTTCAAATTCCATATATGTAATTTATTCTTGCAGTTGCTATATAATAAATAACAGATTTTATAAATACAGTTGTAAAATTACCTTCTTGTAAATTGGGGATACATTGGGATTTTCTCTATTCTTGCTTTGATTATTTGGCAGACAAAGAGATGAGCAAGAAAGAGGGAAATCTTTCCTACTTTCTAAACCTGCAGTGTGAATTCCTACAAGTAAACTGGAAACTGAAACTGGAAACAAAAAACTGGCACATGCATCAGGTCTATGTTTTAAGTTTCATCTTAGAGACTATAAAAGAGATCTGCCCAGAGAATGGCTATCAAACACAGGTTCTGTTAAGTTACCTATTATTCAACTGTTACATATTATTGTATGCCAAGTTATCTACTGCTCAATTTATATGTCTCTGCATATAAGAAATGAAACTTTTAAGTCCCAGTCCCATTTAAATATGGTGTTGATAATTTGTTCCTCAGTGTTTTTCTCCCAGTTTCACAAGAAAGGCAGAACTCCTTTAAAAATGCGGCTGAATGGACAGTTTTGCAATCTATGAATGCATTTTGTTTTCTGAATTTTACCTTGTTGTTTGCTAGTCAGCTCTGGTCACTCTTCACTTCCTTGCTGCTTAATGTAGAATTGACAAAAAATCCCCCACTATAGCTGTGTAATCTGAAGTGATCTTAATTAAAGGATAAAGTTTCTTTTAAGTTTCTTTCTCATTCTATAAAGATGAGATCATGAACAGTTTTAAAAAAGAGCTGCCCTATTCCAAAATCTAAGTATATTATGATATCCAATGTGTACTCTGTTTTTTTGGGTTTTTTTTTTTGTCAAAAGATATGTTTTCTATAAAATTTTGTGAACTAGTTATAGTTGTGTGTTTGCAGGGAAATCCTCATTTATCCTGTTCAGCTGGTAGTTTTGCCAAATGATAGGGTAATATCTAATATCTAGGTATTCTATTTAGTACAGGGAGAAGGTATGCTATCTGAAGACTAGAGAGGAAGTACCTTACCTAGAAGTACACCTTTCACTGCTTTGCTTTTTACAAAATCAGTTTTCCTACCATATAATTAAAACAAAGCAAATTCTGCAAAACTCCTGTGAAAAACTTTATAGGTTTCCAACTACAGAGGGAGACAGCTATGGAGGCTGAGGTTACTTCTCTAGGTAGTTAGCTTAAGTTCTGCTCTACCACCTTCTGTAAATTGAAAGGCTAATGAAAGCCCTGTGACTTACATGTTAACCTAGACATCCCATAGTAGGGTATAACGTAAAACTGTAAAATACTGAACTGCGAAATGCGATACAGCTTTGGTTTTTGCCCAGGCCTTTTATAGCTTTCATCAAAATGTTACTTCATCTGGTACATTAGGTACCATCACGTAGGTAAGAGAAGTATCTAGAATTTAATACTAAGGATCTATGGAAGAGTGATGATACAATGTATTTGTAATTGTAGAAGTCTATAGAACACCAAATTCTAATATATTTTACAATAAACTCATATGTGCAGCTGTGTAGAAGGGGCCCTATTGTATGACTCATATTTCCTTGAGCACTCAAGATACTGTGTTTCCCTAGAGAAGGGAAAAGTATGCAGAATACTATCTGGTGGAAATGATAACACAAGTTGTGATTTGTAGTTCAGGTTAATTTAATGTTTTTATTGTAGTGCAATTTAGAAATCTTAGTACTCAGAGGATCAGATACTTTAGAATGGACAGCTAAGGTGATGTTGCACTATACACAGGATTGAAGTTACTACCTTGTAAACCTTTGTCTATGATTAATCTTTTTGAGAAAAAGCTCATATAGGAGTTGCTGCTTTAACAATCTTCTGTGGGATATTCAGCATATCTTGATTGATACTTGATGATATATTCCCCTTTTTAATTTTTCTTTCCACATTCATATATTTAATATTATTTTAAAATTAGATAATTAATGTGGCTAACGTGTTCTTCACATTTTATTCTTCCTGTTGCTTGAGCTGTTTGACTTATATCTATATAATACTCTGATTTAGTAAATTTAGACTGGTGAAGAATTAGCATAACACTGAGTAAGACCTAACTGATCATGTCAAAAACTAATTTCAACTAATTTCTGGTAGCGTATCTCCAATGAAAGTATTTATAGAAGGATGTTACATAATTTTATTATCATGTGCGCAGGGTTTGGAGATTAAAAAAAAAGCTTTTACAGACAGTTTGTAAATCAGATTAAGAAAACAGTTAAGTTGTAAATAAAGATGTAATATCAGCAGGATCCTACAGGGTGATCTAGAACACAGTAGAATTAAACCTAGGTTTTAAATGATAAAATTCAAGGTCAGACATCAAAAAGTCAAGACTACAGGTACATAGAAGGGGCTGAAAATCTTTGAGCAAGACAGAGACAGAGTTGTAGTGAATAGTATTTTTTGTGAATCTACAATTTTTTTCCACAGTGGCTATATAACATTTTAATATTTTCCTTCATTTAAAGCTGTAACAATTCAGCACTGTAATAATGGTAATCTAGTAAAGCCTATGCAATAACTCATCATTGAAGAAACATAACCAAGACACATTACCAGGAGCAAGCATTTTTAAATTCAAAGTGTATGCTTGGATTCTGTTTTTGTGGAATTGAGGTAAAGATAATGAAACAGATGAAACAGTGCCATTTACTAATTTTTGCTGCACTACTGATGAAACTTTTGCGGGTTTGGGACAATACAGCTAGACTAAAAAAAGCTGTGGGTCCTTATTATTTTTCTTTGTGGGATCAATTTTACTAAAGTTTGATTGTAATCCCTGGTGTTCAAGCTGCCATTTGTTTGACAGAAGCCTGACAGAACAAATTGAAATGATAATTCGTCATTACTATACATAAGTAGAACCCTCATAGATATATTGTAGTAAAACCACCGTCACATTTCCCCAGACTGGGTTTATTGCCATTTAAAACACCTTTATCGTACGAGATTCATGTTGTGCACTACAACATTTCATTTTCTGTTGACAGTAATTATTCTTCCCGCTCAATGAAAAACAAGTTTGTAATGCTTTTCATGTAAAAGATTACTTGAAGATCCTGCCAAATTTTAGATAACTTTTCACATTATTAAGAAGTATATGAGCTTCAAATGCCAGGAATAAAGACAGAATAATATTCTCTTACATTAATTTTGTATATTTCATTCTCTGTTTTTTATTGCCTTTTTACGTTTCAATGATAATTTTGCCACAACAGTAGCTTGCAGCCTGTGGTTTGGACAGGAGTATATGTGGGCAATAGGAACGCCTGCCTTCGTTATTTACATTTTAATAGTTTAAAAATTGCTGATCCATATTTATATCTGCGAAGTATCTCATCCTTGAATTAAAGTTCACTCTATAATATAAATTTTTTTTGGTACTTGTATATGTCTGTATATCCAAAACTCTAAAATATTATTTTTGAATTCATATATACACTTAATTTAAATTTCATCATCAGACAGCTGGTGAAGATTATGGCCACAGTAGTGTAAGACAGATGGCAGATTTTTCAAGAGAAATCTTGTCTGCTTTAGGCATCCAACTGAATTATTTGTTTTCACATCTATTCAGCAGTGCAGGAGTCCCTTGGGTAGAATAGGAACATTGGGCACAGTAATATTTTACAGATGCAAGTTGAATACCTTTTATCCTGAATGCTCTAGAAATATTTCTTATAGTTTTTATTTTTCATAAAAAGCTATACATTTTGTATATGTATATGTGTAATTATATGTGTAAACACAAGTTTTCCTCAAGGAAACTGTTTTTTAATGTAATCTACAAAACAAAATAAAAGAATTAAGGAACTTCTAAAAAAGGTGTTTCATCATGAAAAAAATTGTATATCCCTATTTTATATCTAAAATCAATTAAATACTAGTCAATGACACAAATATAATTTGCAGCCATAAACAGAAGCAAATCCAAACTCAGTCTCATACTATAGGAAACTGACCAGAAATACAACATCTGTATCTTCTCCTGCTAGTAAACTGATACAATTTTCTGCCTTGACTTTCTGTATTTAAAGATACTGTATGTAGCAGGGTACACGGAGCTGTTTTTCTTATTTGTGCAGGCCTCTCCAAGAAGAAATGTGACTGTGGAATGCTTTGTGTCACTTCCTTTCAAGCCAGCAAAGAGGCTGACTCCAGCAGACAGGAGAACTTACTTCTAAAAAAGTAAAAGTAAAGAACAGAGAATACACTTTTAAATTTGATCAGGAAGTATAGCAACAACAGCAGAATACTATTACTTTAGAAAGTAATAATGGGCCCAAAATGTAAATCCTTAGAACAGAATATTTAACCAGTAGAGTATTTAATTTAATATAACTTTTGATCCATTCCTGAAGTTACAACTAGAGAAAACATCCAGTAAAGCTGGTTCTTGGTAAAAGAGGATGCATTCCATCACTTCCCTAGAGTATTCGCAGCATAAATTATTTTACGCTTCTCTATACAGAGCTTTGATAATATTTCAGTATTTCTTCAAAATGCAAATGTGATTTTAAGATTTAAGTTCTTAATCAACATTTGTTAATACAACTACTGTACTGTACATTTTTTACATAATAAGAATGTTAGGATAAGTGTCTCATTTCAAAAAAACTGTTCAAATTGATCTAAATCTAACCTGCAAAAATCAGGTCTGTGATCTCATGTGTGAAGTGTCTGCAACAGCTCTACAGGTATTCATGATGCTTCAGAGTATATGCAAATTTAGGGAGCACTGCATCATTATCAAAACTTTGTTTTCTAAGAAATAGAGATAAATTCTAATATTAGCCAAAGGTAGGAGTAGAAAGTCCATAGTCCTGACTGCATACCTTATTAATACCACAGACTGCCCTTTGCTTGAAAAAGAAGTTTAATGAATAGCTGAAGTAAGAGAGCCTGTTTAGCTACAGACTGGGGTCTTGCGGTTGATTGACTTCGGTGTCAGAAGCAGTATGTTCTCAAAATGAATCTTTTAAATGAAGTTGCAATATCCATAAATATTCTATTCTGTATGTGTTCTTTGGATGCAGACTTCATGCTACGCCTGGTTATGGAAGCTGCAAATTAAATTTTTCTCCCTTACATAGCTGCCTTGCAGAATTTATAATCAATAAATACTGATGCTTTGACTTTCTTAATCTTTACAGCTTCTTCCTTCAATTGGTCAATTTCTTCCAAAGTCATAATGAAAAAACCTCATTTTGTCCTTAGGACATTAACACAATCAGACTAAACATATTGAGGTATTTTTGGTAGTGTGATACTTAATCTTTCAACCTAAGACCCTTTTCTTTCTAGCTGGAAGTTTATTTCTGATAGTGTTACTTGAAAACATTTTATTAAATGATTTGTTTATACTTTTATTAATAAAACTGTTCTTCATCTCAAAATACAAAATTTCATTTATGGAAAATATTCCAAAAATGGCCCCTAAAATCCCAGGTTTCCATAATTGCCTAAAAAAAAGTATAGAGTTATTTAGAAATATGTAGTTTGGGTTGAATCCTTTATCCATGTTTGAAAACTTTTTCTTGTAAAATTAAGTTTAAAGAGAGGGATATCTGTTTAATTAGACCTGTAGACTCTCTTGAACTCTTGTTGTTATTTCAGGGCAGGTTTAATAGACCTACCTTCCAGCTGTCTCCTTTGCTTCAGTTGATATAGCATATACTAATTTCTGTATTTAATTCATTTGTAAATTAATTAGGATTATGTGGACATTTTGGTGGGAATAATTTCAACTGACATGTTTCTCACCTGATTTACCTTGCTAATGATAAGGCTGATTCAAAGGAAAAGTTAAAAAATGCATGGCTTGAGGAGCAAGGAGACCCAGTTTCCAAGAGTGACCAGTTTAATCCACAATGGAATAACATTCTGAACATCTGAGTTTTATGTAATTTTTTTTCTGTACTTTGTACCAGTACTTTGTTCTAGGGAAAAAATTTGTCTGGAGCTAATTTTAGCAGAGAAGAATCCAGGTTCCCACGTTGTAGCGACTTTAAAATAAATTAGTTCTGTGTATCCGTAACAAATGGTATTCTACTGAAGAGCTGACATCTGTAGTTTAAGAAAAAGTTCAGTTCTCTGGTAGTTAGGTTTTTTAAAATCACTATTTTAATGCAATTAGTCTCTCATTTGGCAGTTGAATGTCTTCTCCTCCTCTTTTTTTCTTCATTTGGCTTAGCTGTTATTTCAAATCTACAGCAAAAACATGTATTTTGCACGTCCAAATCCATTAGGTTGCCTGGGTTGTTGTTTGGTTTTGGTTTTGTTTGTTTGTTTGTTTTTTCATTTCTGTAAAAATGTTTATTATGTTATGTAAGAAATGACTAATAGATGCCCATATAAAAAATTAATAGCTTTCATAAGGTCTTGTTGTTGCTTCATATTCTGAGAGCTTGATGTGCTTGATGTGTGAACAAATCTCTTCCAAGCTCCCTCTTAACTGCCTAACCACCCTGTACACTCATTTTGTAGTTTATATAATTTTAACTATGTGGATAACTGGTTAGTCTCTAGTGGTGTGCCCAAATTACAAGTATCTGTGTAATTTATTTGGTTTTGGTTTTGAAAACTAACTGCTGGGGCTGGTTTGGAAATGTGGCATTGTAACTGCCATAGTGAGGGACACCGTATTGTGCTGTGAGGATTGCAGAAAAAATCATATGCAGACTTAGTAGGGTGAACTACAGATATAACTTTCAGCAGCGTCCCAGAAAGAGGTTGTGTGTTATAAATCAAAAAGAACAAAGAGATATCCAAGAATAGCTTTTGATTGCATTGGGGGAAAAATCTTTTTCATTTGTACAAAATCTGTCTTTAGCATTTTAATCTCAATCTTTCACAAGTGGTAGTACTAATTAGAATGTTATTTATTTCCTACAAGAAAAGCTTGCTTTCTATTATATTGAAGCCCTTTTTCTGGTGTGTATTTTTTGGGTACCTCACCACTGTTTCTTGTAATCTGTCTATGACGCTTCATTGGAGCTTTCGGAGCACTGTTCTTAACTAACTTGAACATTGTTAAATGTATTTAGTCAGAATCTTCTCCCCTCCCCCAAAAAACTACTAAAAGATTCCATTATTATAAAGTATATGCCACTGTAGTTTGATGACAAAGAAATTCAACCACCGAAAATAGAGAAATGCTATTATTAAGGTGTCAATGTGCAAATAATAAAAAAAAAAATACATACTTGGGTGCAGTTTTTTTAAATAATAGGGTTAAAGTTTGGAAATTTAAACACCAAACAAGAATGGCATTGGTTTTGCATTTTAGTATTTAAATCACACCACAAGCAGTACAGTTTTAAAAATGACAATAGTTTGCAGGCACCTGTAGGTTATTTTCTTTTGTTTATGTGTATAGGATTAGGTTGAATATATGGTGAATGAAACAGATCTGGTAACAGAAAGTTGCAAACTACTTATGATGGCAGAGAAATAAAAAGATTGTTACTCCTGTATGTGCAATTAGAGGGAAGAACAGAAAAATGGGAAACGGCAGTTTTTGTTTTGAGAATGGTAATTACATTTTCAGTGGGAAGAACTGGAAAAAAAGATTTCAGTGAATCCCTGGTGGGATCAGATGGCCAGCTGATATGATCATTGCAGTGCCACTGAACTAATTTAAAGAATATGGATCTTACTTATTTTTAATTTTCTTGAAGCCAATAATTAAGAACATGACACAAACCTGAATGAACCAATCCTTTTTCTGGATAAGAAATTATCCTGGGTAGATAGTGGTAACTGTGTGTTGTTAATAACCTTTCCTTCTTTTTATTGTTCTGAATTTTGTTCTGCTCCTGTTTTTTTAAAATGTAAGCAATTTAGGTAAAATTAGGATGGGTTTTCACAGCAAATCAGAGCTTGTGGGGAGTTAAAATAACTTTGTTTTCTAAGCACAGTAACTTTTTTCGATAATATGCTTGCAATTATTTTTTCACTTTTCCTATTTCATTAGTAAAGATTTTCTATTTCACTACTGCAAAGACTAAATTTTACTTTGTCGAGGCAAAACCTGGATCTTTTTCTAAGGAAGTGGGCCCCCTCTACTGTTAAACAGGAGTAAATGCTGTTGCATGCGGGTTTTGTTAAGTTAGTGCAAATGCGAAGATGACATAGGACAGTTGAGGAAAATGCAGTAAATTAAGGCCTCTGATTTTTTTTTCTTCATGATGCAGCATGGGATTATATGTAAAGATGAGGCGTGCTATCTTCATTTTCTGCATGTCGTCACAATCTGTAGAGTCTCAGGAAAAATGAAGGACAGGATACAGGACTTGGTGACATTACTTGTCAGTTCTGTAACTCCTACATTTTGGTTGCACAGCTTCAGGCCACTCTTTTTTTTCATCTGTACTTCCATCTATGAGATTTCACTCAGGCTTCAGGAACTTCTTTTTTTTTTGTGCTTGTGTGTATGTGTAAATCTGTATCTTAATAATATTCCTTCTGCAATAAAAGTAACCTTTTAAAAATAAATTTAATTGCAGCACAGAGAGTTAGAGAGCCATGTTTTTACACTGTTGTCTGAAAAAAAAGTCGAATTTTATTTCCTAGTGCTGGTAAAGAAAACAGGTGCATCAACTACGGGTTACTTACCTAATTGCTGACAAAGTATATACAGAAATTACATAGTTGTTTTAAGAACAGCAACTTGGTTGGTTTTTGTTTTTCTTTCAATTAATGAGAATGTTAAAAGTTCTTTCATCAGTACTAATAAAAGGACTTAGGATATATTTAAACACTGTAAAGGCAGTTTCCTTATCTCTGCATGAGTTTTCATATCCTGTAAAGATAACCTAGCTACATGTATTTGAAGTCCTTTGAAAGATTCAGATTTTATTTTAAAATATAAAGATTTATTTATGAAAGGCAGTCTTTGTCATATGCAAAGAGAAAGATTTCTTTTATCCATTTGTTGGCTCTTTTAAGTATGAAAACATTGGAACTCATCGAAAAATGTTAGGAAAGATGTTTTTATTGTTGTATGTGCCCCATTAATAGAAGCAAGAAATGAAATTTTCTTAACTGTAGTCTGAGACAGACTAACTGAATATCTGCTCCCTTTATGATGGAAGAATGGGATTTGGATTATCATACACTTACTACAGTTGAAAATAGGAAGTACATAAGAATCTGAGGCAATGTTGTAAGAAGTGTATTCAAGAGACTTTTATATTTTATTTCTGTGTTCTTAAAGAGGTCCTTTTAACTACTTGTAAAGGTGAGACCTCTCTTGCTGTGCAGAGTTCTTAATATAGCAGTTCTGGGAGGGGTAAATGGATTTTTAAAATGCTTTATCTTCAAGTGATACTTTAAAAAGAACATAACACTGTCATTAGAAGTCTCTGTTTTTCCTTGAAAATGATTGTATTACTGTCATTTTTTAGCCCAACAAGCTTGTTTTATGCAAGTGGAAAAGAAGGGTTTTTCTCCCTTGAAATAACTTCATTTCATATACAATATAGATCCCGATTCACTCATAAATCTACCCCCAGTCCATTCAGAATTGAAGATGACTGAAAATGAGCAAATTTCTAAGAAATGGGATTTTCAATAACTGCTATTGGGAGTCATCACTATAAATTTTCATCAAAGTCCCTAATTTCCCTTTACATCATTACAAAAATCTGCATATTCTTATATTCCTTTTACTCTCTTGGTACTCCAGCATATCTAATCTTTCAGGCTTGTAATACAGATTTTTTGTCAAAACTGCACTCTGAAAATCCTCCACTTTCTTTACTCATGTTTCTAAGTTCCTGACTCTCACTTTCTGATCCACAAGCAAACCTTATGCTTATTCTGATGTCTTCAGTTATCTATTGTTTTCTTTTGGTTTCCTCATTTTTTCCCTCTGCTGTAATACGCAGAACAGCATTATTAAAAAAGTCTGCTTTTTCCTTTTGTTCCTAAACATATTGAATTTAATACAATTGCTCACCCTGTTTTTTCCACTCCACATGAAATTAAAACTCAAATTGCTCATCTTCAAATCTGTGTAGTTTTCATTTCAGAAATTCTTTTCTGCTAGCTTTTCCCTCTTGCATGTTACTGTGGCTTTTAACTATTAAATGGTGAGCCTTCCTTCCTTAGAAGAGTTGTTTGTGGGGAGGGCAATGGTTCATCAAGTCCAGAATTTCTTTTTTGAGTATGATTTTCTCCATAGGCAAGTTTCTAAGAAAAAGTCTTGTAAGAAGAAGGGTAAGAATAGCAAAAGCATATTTGATAAGCCTACTTAAGACTTTTTCATCTCCCAGCCTTTTTCACCTGTGAGTCTTCTATGCAGGTTGTGGGTCCTATTGAGTTAACAACATGAAATGGATTTGCTTTCCACGAACTTGATTTAATGTGCCTTCCAGCTCATAGAAGTTTCTGTTATCTATAGCCACTCTTCACAAGGAGTTCCAGAGTTCAACTATTTGTTACATAAAGAACCGAATTGTTCATCTTTGAACTTCATCTGCACTCGCTTCATGTCATGCCCAGTCCCCAAATCAGAAAACAGAACAAAATATTTATCCCGTTTCCTTAGATATAGTCCTGTAGATGGTTTTGCCTCTCCTGTATTTGCTTGCGTTCTGTTTTTCATATGTATTTGCAGTGTGTTATAATGGGCTTTACCTAATTATGAAAACCTGTATTAGTTTAAAAAAATTCTCTGGTCCATAATAGTGAGGAGTAAGACAGCATACAGACTTAGAGTCCCATAGGTTAGAAGAGACTTCCTGAGATCTCTACCCAGCCTCTTGCTAGAGTGTGTTCCTCAGGCAGTGCCCACTTGGGTTTTGAGTATCTCCACAGGTCGAGTTTCCACAGCCTCTTGGGACAGCATGTTCCAATGTTCAGCCATCCTTGTGGGAATTTTTTAATAAATCCATTCAGAATGTAACATGTTTCTACTTATATCTGCTGCCACTTGTCCTGTTTTCATGTGATTCTGCTGTAAGTCTCACTCCCTCTTCTCTACACCTTTCTATTAAGTGGCTGCAGGCAGTGCTGAGGTCTCTACTTGGCGTTATTTTCTTAAGGATGAACAAACCCACATTTTTTAGTCTCACTTTTGAGTAATTCTCTGGACTTGCTCTAGTATGTCAGTGTCTTTCTTGCACACAGAAGCCCAAAAGTTAGCATGGTATTCTCCATGTGGTCTCAAGACAGTGAAAATCTCTTCCTTCAATCTGCTGAAAGCAATTTTGTTAATACAGATGAGTGTGTGGCCTTCATTACTGCAAGGGCACATTGTAGAAGCTTATTAGCTTACTAAACAAGTTCTTGTCCACCAGAAACCCTCTGTCTTGTCTGCGTGGCTAGACAGAAAAATGCCTGTACCTACTGCATGGGTTTATCTCATTCCATACGCAATATTTTGTGTTTAGTTGTTGCTGAACTCCTTGATGGTCCTGTGCATCAAAATAGTTTTATGTCCCAAATAGTAGCCTTGCCTTCCAGTTATCAACCACCCCCAGTCTGGTGTTGTCACAACTGCAGCTCTCTGTTGCAGATGCAGAAAACTCAGATTTAGTAGCAGCCTAAAGATATAGGTT
This sequence comes from Myiagra hebetior, assembly GCA_013397015.1. Lineage (NCBI taxonomy): Eukaryota > Metazoa > Chordata > Aves > Passeriformes > Monarchidae > Myiagra > Myiagra hebetior. The sequence goes on along the minus strand of VWZQ01008303.1, from coordinate 475,361 downwards.
AAAAACAAAAATTCAGATTTGTCAGTGTTTAAGAATAAATGTGTCTCAACAAAGAAAAAAAACTTTTATTATTGGTTAAAAACTACTAGTAATATCTGCTAAAGGATTGTCAAACTGTTATGATGAATGTCACTGAATAGCAACAAAGTGCAAGGGTGTACCTTCTTGCTACGATCAGTGCAAAAAAAGATTTAAAAAAAAGTCAAGAAGATGTTGCTAATGAGTGTTAGGGAGGTTTCAGGTATGATGAACCTCTCTGGGTTCCTGCATGCCCTACATACTTGATCAGCTTGCCTCTGCAGTGACTGTGTTTGCCATGCAGTGTTTATTTACAGTGCACTCAGAGGAGGTCAGCTAGAAGCAGATTTTACAGTTTCAGTCTAGTACCCACCACTTTGCCTCTCACACAGCTGACCTGTCATTCCTCCCATCCTCCTGTCTCTTTAACACGTTGTGTACAAGAAATTAGACCCTTGGAGCTTTCAATTTCAAGTTTAAAAAAGCTTAAAAAAAGTTTAATAAGTTTAAAAAAATTAAGTTCTGTGAACTGATTAGCATACTGTTAGGAAAAGAATTGCTGGCTGAAGACATTCCATGCTTCCCAGTATTAGCTAGAATGGCAGTTAAACACAACATGTTTAACTCTGCTTGTGATGCCTTAAGAGGCCTCCCAGAAACAGAGACTAGACAGGATAAGGGAATAAAGGTAGGTATGTATTTGAAAGGCCTTCAAAGGTACCCCCTGGAGAGCCAGAGGCTATTGCCAAGATGGATCCCAAGATGGACAACAGGTCACAAGTTCTTCACACTTTTATAGGTTTGGTTCATTTGCATATCAGGGTTAATTCTCCAATTACAGCCCCAGTTTAATTATGTAACTCCCCTCAGCTTGCACCCCTTTAGGGTCTTTGGTTACACATTTTGGGCCTAGAAAACCTGGGTGTCCTTGGAGAGCAGGCCTGGAGAGGCTTTGTTATGTCTACCTAGTCTGAGAGAGCAGAAATTACAGGCTACAAGGAACTTCACAGTTACACTCTAAGCAGTACAGAATTTGAAAAATATAAAAGTTAAAACATAAGGCATCACCTGAAATGTATAAACTTTGGCCCTTAAGGTGGAAAGTGTGAATAAAACTGTTTTTACTGACCAGGGATTACAACCAGATACAGTTCAACTGAGCTGAATTATCACTGGTTGTATTAGAGAGGTGCTTGAATTAACTACATTTGATTAAGGCTCTGCACTTTCCTTGAATTTGGGATGATCTTGCCAACTCTTGTGTGTAATTTTACTCTCTTTTAGAATTTCATTTGATCTAGTAAACATGGTATTTTCTTCCCTGCCACTCATACTGAAGTTACATTGAACAAAACCTGCCATTTTTAATTTTTGCTTTGCTTCCTCCACTTTAAAACCTGGATCACATTTTTAATCAAGTCCAGAGTTTCTCTTGTTCCATACTGTAGGACTTGCAGCTGTGCCCCCCCTTATCTGTACTACAGGTTATAATTTCTAGCTATGTTCAGAAGGCAAAAATTAAGAGGGAAAATGGCAGCTACAGCATGGAAAATTGGAATAGCACTGTTGTGGTTCAATGCCAGCTGGCAACTAAGCATCCCACAGCTTCTTGCTCATCCATCCCATGAGCAGGATGCAGGAGAAGATTGGAAGAGTAAAAGTGAGAAAACTTGTGAATTGAGATAAAGACACTTTAATGGCACAGAAAAGGAAGTAAATAACAATGATTATAATAATAATAAAAGAGTTGGAATACACAAAATGAGTGATGCCCAGTGCAATTGCTCATCACTCACTGATCGATGCCCAGACACTTTACAAGCAGTGGCCTCCAGCCAGCTTTCCTGCTAGTTCATGTACTAAGCACAATGTCATGTAGTATGACCCCTTGGCCACTTTGGGTCAGCTGACCTGGCTGTGTCCCCTCATGACTTCCTGTGCGTCTCCAGCTTTCTTGTTGGCTGGGCATGAGAAGCTGGGAAGTCTTTGACTTAGAATAAACACTACTTAGCAGCAATTAAAGCCATCAGTGTGTTATCAACATTTGTCTCATTTTAAATCAAAAACAGAGCACTGTGCAGCTACTGCAAAGAAAATTAACTCTCTCCCAGCCAAAACCAGGACAGTATTTACCCCATATTGAATACCATTTACATAATGTTCCACACTTTGCAATTAACCACCTCTCCTGTTTTCTGATATATACACATAAATACCATTCCCTTAGAAATAAACATAATATAACCTTAGGAAGAATTTAGCTTTTTCTCAGTGGGTTCTTCTCCTTTTGGTTTTAGGGTCACAGAATCACAGAACAATGAAGGTTGGAAGTGGTTCGTCTTGGTCCAACCTCTCTGCTCAAGCAGGGCCATCCTAGAGTACATGGCACAGGACTGTGTCCAGACAATTCTGGAATATCTCCGGTGAGGGAGACTCCACAACCTCTCCAGACAACCCGTTCTAGTGCTTGGTCACCTGCACAGTAAAGACGTTGTTTGTCATGTCCAGGTGGAATTTCTGTGCATCAGTTTCTGCCCATTGTCTCTTGTCCTGTTGTTTGGCACCACTGAGAGCATCCTGGTCTATCCTCTTGACACCTTCCTGTCAGACACCTGTATACATTGACATGTTCCCCTCTCAGTCATCTGTTCTTGAGGCTGAACAGGCCCAGCTCTCTCAGCTTTTCCTTGTAAGAGAGATGCTTGAGTCCATTAAGCATATTTCTTACCCTCTGCTGGACCTGCTCAAGAAGCTCCATGTCTCTCTTGTCCTGAAGAGCCCTGAGCTGGACACAGCACTCCAGATGAAGCTTCACCATGGCTGAGTAGATGAGCAGGATCACCTCCTGTGATGGCAACGACGTCAAAGTCCTGTGACTGCACACAGGTCTATAGTTCATCCTGTTTTTTCCCCATACTTCAAGTGTTGTTTTACATTTGATTGTGTCAATGTCCCAGTAGAATTGCAAAGGGTTGCCCCATAGTCCTGTCTTGTAATTAAGTCTTTCACTACTTGTGCTTGCCTGAGCCTCCTTTTGCTACAGGGTGGTCACTGTAGTTCTCCCCTTCCCACACCTTGTCACTTCGAGACTGACAATGTTCCTATCCCCCTTCAAATCTGGCTTAAGAGTCTCTCAACAAGCCCTGCTAGCTTGTTAGCTAAGATCTTTTCCCACCCCTGAGATAGCTCCATTTGATACCAGCAGGCTCACTGTTGTATAAACTAACCATGACCAAAACCCTCAAAATTTTTCTGGTAACACCTGTCTCAAAGCCAGATATTCATCTGCATGATTATCTGTTTTGTGCCCCATCATTCTCTGCAAGTGGCCGGACAGAAGAGAATACAACGTGTTCTCCAGATCCCTTGACGAGTTGTCCCAAGGCCCTAAGTTCTGTCTTGATTGCCCACAGCCTTCCTGTTGGGACCTCATCGCTGCTCACCTAGAAAACCAGTTATAATCCGTGGACTGTACCATGCTAGGAAGTTCCTTGGTGATGTCCCTTACCCAGGGCCCAGGGAGATAATACACCTCCCTGTGAGTTGGGTCTGGTTGGCATATTGGGTCATCCATTCTTCTAAAAAGGGAGTCACCAGTGAGTACTACCCTTCTTTTTTTCTTAGCTGAGGATGTTGTGATGCATGGGGTAGGCTGCCCTGCCCTAGGCGACCCCTCCGTCCCAGAAGAACTTTCATCCACATCCTCATCCCAGAAGAACTTTTCATCCACATCATTTCCCTGTTTCTCAGATTCCAGGGCCTCAGAGAGTAAAAGTATAAGTAGACTCAATATTTATTCTTAGTGATTATCTTAGGATGATATGTAATTATCTCAAATATAATAAAACCCCCACATATTGTGAAAATAAGCAACAAACAGCAGAATTACTAAACTAAACAAAAACTAAGCTGCTTTGTGATTTGTCCTTTGGGTTATCTCTTTCAGTTAATAGATTTAATGTTTTACATTCATATGAAAAGAAATCCCACTGAATCCTTAGTTCCTTTTCAACTTGCTGGCAAATGTTATTTTTAGTGAGCTTTATGTTCTTTGCTAACATTAAATAGAATATCCTCCTTTGTAAGCGCGGAAAGTATAATTTAAAATTCAGCCTCGAATTTGGGATTGTGCAGCTGCAACGCTTTCACTTAGTTTTTTTGTCAAGTTAGTATGATTTGGTTTCAATCAGTAATCCAGGGTTGTTAATGTAACACAAATATTTAACATATTCTGTAAAGATCTGACAATTGTTCTTGCCTTCAGTTTTAGAAATTAAAAAAGAGACATTTTGATTACAATTATATCTGACAAGCATGTTTGAAAGAACTTCTCTGAAAATACAGGTGTGCCTTAAATCCGTGGTGAAGGGGTGGTACAAATTTGTATAATTCTGCCTTCAGGAACTCCCTCTGGTTTAGGATTTTTCCTGTAGAGGGTGACAGAGGACTGACGATTTCTTATTTCATTGTTCTAGTTCTAGAGATTATTCCTGTCCCCATTTGAAGTCAATGGACATAGGCTCAGAAAAAAATTCTCTATGGTAATAATTTTGACCAGTCTGTCAGGTGATCTTAAAGCTCTGCTAATTATGTATTTTTCCTAAGTACACTAGTTTTCTTTACCTCACAGACTACTGCAGTCCTTTGGAGTATCTGATAGCAGATTTACATCTGAAGATTTAAATATATTTTCAGATTTAAATAAATATATTTTAGATTTAAATTTATTTTTAGTCTTCTGTAATTACAGTTACCCTATGATGTACATCAGTAAATTATTTGGCATGTCTCTAGATGGATGCACTAAAATGCCCACTTTGTTTCCATTTTTCTCTAAGACATTATTTATATACTAGCTGTTAATACTGTGCATCATGCTCTAGTTTCACACAAAACAGATCTCTTTCCATACAAAAAAATTTATTAGGCTTATGCAACCAAAAAGAGTTTTGAAGGTTTTTTTCCATATACATTCAGAAAAAAGTAACAGCAGAGTAGAGTTTTGCGAGATAGAATTAAATTTCCATGAAAGATTTATGGAACCTACTTAGGATGGAGAAAAGACACACTATAGACTTGGCAAGCACACAAATGCCTACTTTTGATTCCAGGGAGGTTTCTGAAAATCATACTTTCTGGGACAGCTGTATAAAGGAAAAGCTTTTCTATGTAGGGAAGGAACTTCTTCCCCTGTATACTCTTTCAGGGTGTCAGTTCTTAATAATATTGTAGAAGAAAATAACTTGTGTTATTTAAGTTCCAGTTCTTTAAAATCTGCAAAGTGACCAGCTTAACACATATAGAAAAGATACAGAAATGACTCCCAGTGAATTGTATGAATAGTTATTTTTTAATGTTTTGTTTATTTTCAACTCAAAATTTTAGAAGCTTCAGACGTCTGAAAAACAATTTACAATGACAGGTTTGAATTGTAGCATTTATAATTTCAATAGCCTAAGCAGGAATCTCCAGACGCAGAAGCATCCTGTGGTATTAAAACGTGTTAAATAGCTATGATTTCTCTTTTAATGCACTTACTTTTTGCCATTAAGTAGTAGCTCATCTCCAAACAGTGAATTGGTTACGCAGTCTTACTGTAGACTTTTAGACTTTTTCTAATCTCTCACAATTTAATAAATATTTCTCTGAATTCCTCTAAGCTTTTAGTGCATGATCAAAATAACAAATTACTTGAAATATAACAGATGGTCTAGATTCCTTATTAAGTAAACTCTCTGTGCATGTGTCTGACCTCAGAGAAATGTACTTGTTTATTTGTGCATTATATTCTGGCTTAACCACCATGCTTGGAGAGCCTGGGTTAAGTCTAGCTTGGTAAGACATATTGTTTGTGCTAGCTTGAGAAATAAACTCTGAAGTTTAGGAATCTGCAATATCGATGTACTTTTTGCCAAGTACTTGTGATGCTTTATAATCCTTTGATTTTTGCAAAGCCATGATGCATTCACTGCTATCAATAGGCAAAATTATGCTCCCATGATTAAGCTAATTGGTTTTCTGAAGGTTCTAACAGTATCTGTCATGGATCTAGCCTTGAGAGATCTAGGATTACAACCAACAACTTTCTAAGCTGCTATGCTTTTAAATGAAGTCTATATCCCTATGAAATACAGACTAGGGGATTGGATGGACTCACATTGTGCCCTGTCCTTCTTTTCCCTGTCCTTTCCACTGACCTCTCCTTTCCTTTCTCCTCAGGACTGCTCTTCAGAGCAATTTATGCTTGTAATTGTTTTTTGCTCATGTGGGCCAAGCCCTTCCCTAGGAATGAACTAATAGCTAACAGATATATTTGCACATGGCAGTGACAGAAATGCTGCTTAACACTCCTGTCTGTTCTTTGATGTAATTGTATAGAAGTACATTAATTTGTCTTAATTTTACCCCTTGAAATGTTTTTGTTTTTTTATTTTTTGGGTTTTTTTTTTTGGTTTTGTTGGTTTTGTTTTTTGTTTTTGTTTTTGTTTTCTTTTTAGAATGAGGACTATATTTGCAAACATGGAAAAAAAAAGAAATGATTGATGAAATCACATTTCACTGACTTGTAAAGTGAATTTGAGTTAATATTCTGAAAGAATTTTTATTAGAAAATATTGATAGAATAGAATTAGAAGAGTTATTCTCAAGAATGTAAGTGCTCTAGAATTTTAAGTGACAGCAAATGGTTTTATTAGAGGGGTAAACATACCATACCCAGCTTCATATGAATTCTGTTCCTCTTCTGAAAATATACTTCTAAATGTATGTCTATCTGATTATGATTTTGAAAGGTCTTTTAATGCCATTTTAGGTACCATTGTTCCTTTATGATATTAAAAATCTACTCAGATCAAAAAGAGTGAATAGAGCAGCCTAAAATTTCCTTGGAATATTTAGAGGTGCATGTGTTTCCCATACCTTGGTCTGTTAAAGGTTTTATCTGTGGGTGGATGCCTGCCATTTCTGTGCTAAGTGCTACCCATCCCCTTCTTAGATACCTGTTGGCAGCTCCATGGTACCTGTGGTCTTCTCAGGAGGCCATGCCACATAACTGCTAGGAAAACAGTTTGGTATACATTACCCTTCACTTGGAAAATCCGTAACTACCATCCCAGCTCTTTGAGAATGTGACAATTTGCAGGTATTGAACTTTGCTGACACATAACATTTTATTAAGACTTCTGTCACCTGCTAATTTTTTCTTCTATCCTTTTTTTTCCTCCCTTCTGTGCTCCTCAATTTATTTATTAACCTCTCTTTCCAAATAAGAATCATACTGCCATCCAAGATTCTTATTTTCTACTTTATCTGGAACAATTCTCCTCAGTCACCTCATGCCTTCAGTGTTTTGTTATTTGCTCCAGGAAATTAGACCGTGGCATACCAGCCATTCTTACCAACCATTTCTGATTTTTTTTCTTTTCTGTCCACTTCTGCACCACTCTCAGGTGCTCTAGTGCTTCAGCGTGATCTGGCTCTACAGCTGCTCTTGCTTTGAGCAGGAGAGTGGACTTGATCAGTGGGATGTGATCCTGCAATACTGATCTGGTTGCTTTCAAAGAAGTAACACATTGGAGGGTTGGTCTTGGATTGTATTCCTGTTTGTCTGGAATTCTCTACTTGGGCCCAAGTAAGATGTTAAAAAAAGTTCATCTGCTCCTTTCAAGTGACTGCATTTATTCTCTAATAAGAAAAACTCCATTCAGAGTAATTTAAAATAAACACAATCACATTATAGGTTCTATATGTTGATTAACAGTTAAAATATTAAAATAACTTCATCATACTCTGTGTTCAAAGTAGTTATAACAAAGCAAGTACTTTTAAATCCTTCTTTAGTGTCTTTTATGTGAGATCAAACACTTGTTTAATCTTGCACAGTATTCCCTGCAGAACCAATTAACTTATCCTTTCTATATGCTGCAGCTCAGAAAGTCTTTGTAATCAACAGAAAAATAAGCACTTTAAGCTTGTATTTTTTTAAGTACATTTATCATAAGGTACATATTTCTTAGGAAAGTCTGTGAAAAGTACAAGAACGGAACACTTCAATTTCATTTTTTGCTATCTTTAAGTGGTTACTGAAAGATGTTAAAAGCAACTTCTAGATTTTTTGTAATGAATTTCCCTTATTAGGAGGTTCTAGATCTATGCTTTTGTCTTGAGTTTTATGATGATTCAGTTAAATGTATAGCAGGCAGAATTACATCTGTTCTTGATAAAACTTTTACCTATGAGATGTGACTGTGTAAAATCTGCAAAGTTAGATTTAACTGTCAGTGCCTTTAAATAAGACATACAACATGCTTAAAGCACTATCAGTATTAACTTTTGGAAATGAGGTATGTATCAGCTCTCAAATGTTCTTATTTCAAAAGGAGCAGTAACTATCTTTTTTTGATTGAATTTAATTGGCAATTTCAGAGATTTCATTTCAATAGGGAAGAGAGCAGAAAATTAACTTACCAGAATAAAAGCCTTTAAAAATACTTCTTTTTTGTAATCTTGATTGCAGCCTCTAGAGAAAGTTTTCTAATTGTACCCTATGCTTTCTTAATGTATGTGAAAATCACATACTCTGTTTTTCACTTGGGGAAGTTTTTCAAAGTTTTATTAATAATTTTGGTGATCTTTGTAAGAAAATGAGATGTTTTTATTAAAACACAGTCTAGTAGGGCTGGTTTTTAATTAATCTATAGAAAAAAAGTACTTTGTTGTCTTTTTTTCAACACCTTATACTAGAAATGTTATTTTTTCTTTAGGGAACGGTTTTCTTTCAAGCCTGTATTCTAGTACCTGCATAAACACCTCATGCTACTGCCATTTTCTGCTTTATCTTCCCCCAATTCCTGACTCTTAAGACAAGCATTTTGTCTAATGCACAAAATGCTTATTTGATATTGCTGAAAGTTAGACCTCTGCTTTTCATTACAGTGAAGACTGTTCATGTTTCTAGTCTATTAATAAAATCAGTCCTTTCATTTAACTTTATGAGCATGCTTGAGGGTTTCACAGCTTTTCTTTTTCCTTTGAGGGTGAGGAGAAGATGGGCAGGCATATGCCAAAATGAGGTATCTGGAGCACAGATCATCTGTGTTCAGAAATTTAACCTACTAACACAGTCAGGAAAAGCATTTTCGCTAGCTATTCATGCAAAAAATGATTTAGTTCACTTTTTTCTGTTAAAAGGATTTATCCTGCTGATCTATATACATGACATATTGCCTCTTCAAAAATGTAACAAACCCACTCAATGCCTGTAATGCAAGGTGTCAACGGCCTTTGTTGACTTAGTTTAAGAACAAGGGTCATAAAACTGCTGAGCTGTGGACTAATGCTTTCCTCTTCCATAATTATCTTTGAAACATAGAATGGCTTAAAATATGATCCCAGGCCCACCTTGATAAATGTTAATGGTCCTAATGACGTCACTGATTGTTGATCTCCAGTGGGTCAGTTTGACTAGTTTTATAAAGCCACTGCAGTTTTCTGAAGACTATGCTTTGGAATAGACATCAGATGGCAGTATTTCATAGCATAAAAAACTCTAACTCTCGTTATACACACTGCATTATTTAAAAGAAGGGCTTGGAATTTTTATGCAATTGTTAGTGGTTTTTATAAATAAGAAAATGTAACAGTCTAACAGAGGGTGATATGTTTGTTCTTTGCAGTTAAAAACATTTTAACATGTCATGCTTTTATTTTGTCTACTTGTTGAAGACCAGTTCTGTGTGTATAGCTCTTCCAGTCAAGAAGGTGTGGAAGCCGTTATTGTGCTAGTTATGTGTTAGTTATGATTTAATCAAATTCTCTTTCTATCTGTGAATTAACACTTTATTTCCAGTTTTAATTTTATTCCTAATGAAATGTAACTTAAAATTTTGGTTTTTGTAGTTTTAATAATATGGGCTTTATTCTGTATTTGGTTAGTGTTAATTTTTACAAAAAAGAATAAATTTTCTATAAAATTTTACAAAAATACACAAAAACATAATGCACAGTGATTTGTGTATTCTATGGTGCCGTTCAATACTGAGTTAAATTTGCAAGTACATTGTTATCAAATTTCACATATGACGCAGTACAGTTAAAACTTGTCTACATAATGGGGTTGACACCTGATAGCAATGTCATTCTTAATGTAAGCTGACCTTTCCGCTGCTGTTCTGATCTACTCCTGTCAGCATCACGATGTTCTCTTTATAATCCTCGTCAGGAATTGTGGCTTCAGTGCTAAATACAAAGGTGATTCCTCTCCATTGTGAGAGAAAGCTGCTTCTGTAGGATTTCTGATTTTGCTGCAAAACAGAGAGCAATATTTAGTCTTTCACACCTGGTCATGCAATTGTAAACACCCTTCATCTCACTGAAAGCGGAGACACTGTGTGTGCTTCAAAGGAAATTCTTATTCACAAAGGATAGCTGGATTCTAAGACAAAGTATAAGAGGAACAATGTATTGCAACAATGAAAATTATATTAAACCAGTGTTCTGATTTTAAAAATAAATTTCTCACAGAGAAATCTCTCACTGAGTGTTGATTCTTTGTTCCTGTAGGATGAACAGGAAGTATGGTTATAACTGAAAAGACTGTTGTTGCTGTTGTTACTGTTGCTATAAAGCAAAACTTTAAGCAAATTTTCACCTGCAAGGATTAGAGGGCATCTGCTATTAATGAGTTATCAACACAGTTTAACATGTTTATGAAATCTTTGTCTTTTGCAATAAATGAAGTTAGTTATTTTATTAAAACTGAAAAAAAGTATAAGGCTCAGGTTTGATTGACAAAGGTGGTGGTGTATAATAAAATTGCACCAATATCTTACATGCATAATTACATGAAAATAAATATATTTTAAACATGAAATTTATTAATTGTATGCATTCACCAAATAAATGCAAGTAGTTTTGCCTTTTTATCTTCTGGAAGTTCTCTTTGAATAGCTTTTGATGGTTTATCTCCCCATTATCTGTTAATAGGAGAAAGGCATTTCCTTAATTCAAATACTGGTAATATGATGAAAATACTGAAATAAAAGCATATCATTAAACACATAGTAGTAGATTTTATGGTCTTATTTTATGTACGTGTCTTAAGTGTTAGGGTTGTTTTTTTGAAAAATATAAGGTAGCAAATATCTGACTTTCCTAAATGCATTTGAAAACTGGTTGTGATAAATTGACTCGAGGGCAGGGAGGAGAAGGCAGGAACTAAGCCCTTTTGCACTATTTAATTTTAGCCTTTGCTAGCTTAAGAGGTAATAGTTTGGGAACTTGAATTTTTCCTATGGACAAAGATGAACATTGTAGATCCATGAAAAAACAGAAGAGGTTGTTCAGCAGTCCCCCTTCCTCTCCACCTCCCTGAAGGTTCAGGGATAAGCAAAGGAAAGAAAAACCAAACAAAGGCAGCACGCATCTGATGTTTAAGCCCTCCTCCAGCACTTTTTATGTACATAACCAGAAGTCACTCAAGCAGCTGCAGCACATTAGTTACGATAGTTTAACAGGCAGCTTTACTGCTCTGATAAAGGTTGTGCTAAAGCAATTTCTTCCTCTCATGCTCACTTGCTATGATAGCTCAGAAGTGATCTTTGGCAGCCGGGCTGTGAGAGGAGTGGTAATGTTTAATCGGTTTCTGTGGAGGAGTTAGCTTGCTTTTTCCTTTGCAGATCTTTATCTGTAGAAAGACGTTAAGGGCAGGCAACACCATGTTGAAAACAGAATAGGCTGAACGGGTGCAGGGTTTCTGAACAGTTCTTGGGAACTGATTTAGAAAGGAAACCTTTTAAGCAGTTAAGCCAACATTCGATTGTATTAGACCTTAGTAACAAAGTTGCTTGAGAAACATGGCTCAGCAGACAAGTCCGGACAATTTGCCTGTTCCTGAAGTGGATAATACACACAGTCAAAATCCATGGCTCAATGAAGATCTTGTGAAGACCCTGAGGGAAAACCTGTTGCAACATGAAAAGTCCAGGACAACTCGAAAATCTTCACCTGCTTCTCCCCGGCTGTGTCCAGTTATTTCTCCTCGAAACTCTCCAAGGCTCTTGAGAAGGATGTTTTTAAATAGCAACATACCAAAACAGCGACGTTTCACTGTGGCACATACCTGGTAAGCACTGAGGTGGTTGACATAAAATATATATATTTTTTTTGAGGAACATTTATCTCCTTGATGTTAGTGCTTTTATTTCTTGGGTTGGTCTCTGCATTAAATTTCTCTGGTTGAAAGACACAATTTTAATTTGTGACTAAACTTAATTGCAGTCCTGAAGTTTAAAATAGTAATTTATATGAAGTAAGAAAATGTATATTTCCTTGTACAAAGGCCACGAAACTTCCTCTGCTTTCTTAGGTAGTAACTTCATTCTTTCCTCTCCTTCCAAAAAAAAAAAAGTATTTCTTGCATTCTGTGCTGTTCAGGCCAGAGTGATTTGGCAATTCTTTTCTTTAATGTATCTGTTGAAAATATTTTATTTTTTTATTGACAATTTCAGACCCCTCAGCCTCTTAAAAGAATAACATAACTTTATTTTACCAGTGCTCAAATTAAGAAGGACATGATAAAGAATAATGATGGGAATAGATATCTTGTGTGAAACAGTGATTTTTATTAAAACAGTTGCCAGAATTAACAAGAAAGATGGTGAGGCAACCCCTTGGTAAATGATTCACCAGTAGTATTTCTTTGGTAACTTGATCACTTCTTAGACGTGTTTGTGATTAAATTTAAAAAAGACATTCATTTCTTGCATCCATCTCCTGTAAAACAGCAGTATTATTTCATTACTTTTTTTTATTATTATTTTAAAAGATGTTGCATATGGGATTACTGTTAACTCAAATACACATTCCTGTTTGCTTTGATAGTCCTGAGATGTTTGGTTTTCTTTCTTGTGAAATCTTCTCCCTCCCATTATTCCTCTAATAAAAATGTACTGTAAGAGGAGGAGGGCAGTGTAAGTCATGCATTCTAAGTAGCAAATGAATATGCTCTTCAAGTTTATCTTCATTTATCTTA
>VWZQ01008303.1:442374-462266 GCA_013397015.1 Myiagra hebetior | reverse complement strand
ATTGGTATGTGCATTGCACATTGTATACTAGTGTGCTTAAATCTCTACCATGTATGTATTTATGTAGTTAAAGTACTTCCTGTATAAAATAATATTTTTACCCCTGAAAAGCATAAGAAAAAACACGGGCCTTTATAATTAAAGATTACTTTTTTGAAATCAGTTTTGAAACCTGTTCAGCAATTGCATGTGTAAAATAGGAAACAGAATGAAATCAGGATATTCAATGTTTCTTTAACAATTATGCATAAATCCCAACAATATTAAGTATCTCTAACTGCTGTTCTGTGTTAAATGATTTATAAAATACTCTGTCTATAAGAATGTGTAGGATAAGAAAGTAATTCATGCAGACCTGGCTTACAATGTAAGATGAAAAAAAAAATCTCTGAAAGTTTAGAGAGAGAAATTATCATGTGCGATTATACATTTGCAGGTAGTCCAGTATGACAGACTAAGGAAGGGGGCAGATAGGAAATTAACAAGCAGCTTTGGGCAACAGGAAAAGACAAAGGCTTGTATAGTATTAAAAAGTGGAATTTTGTTTAAATGCACTTTCTCTAGTGAGCCTCAGAAGTTTGTGTAGAGTGCCTTTTTCACCATGATGAAGGGTGTAGAAGACACTCGGAGTTTTCCCAAATATGTGAAATACCAGACCTGAAATGAACATTTCATTGTTTATGATTTGTGAGATGGGCTTATTGTAGTAGAAGTACAGAGTCAAGCAGCAAGTTACAGTGAATTACCTGGGTGTCTGCAAAGAATGGCATTTCTGAAGTGACAAAGAAATAACATACATGATTGGACTTACAGGCATATGAAGGGCTTACAAAAATTATTTGTTGCCGAAGACCGTCAGTAGTTACTGATATGTCCTCACTTGGTTATCTATTCAGAAAACAGATGCTGTGTTATAGACCTGTGGTTTCTGTATGCTTTAGGGCTACATAGGCACTATAGTTGTTTTAATTCCATGTGCATATAATCCAGTTTAGACAGTTTATAGGAAAATAGGGCATTTGAAAATGGAGTAGTTGTAACCTTAATTCAAAATGTTATACTGTGAAGGATCCATTCTGGGGTTAGTTTGGCCCACTGTAGTAATGACCATCTCTGCTCTATTTTTGCTTGTGTTTTTTTGTGTAATCTGTTTTGTAATTAAGGAAAAGTTTTTGAATTAATGTATACATCTTTCTTTTTTAGTCCGTTGGTCATATTGGCATTAAAAATTTTAAAAACATGACCTTGTTCAAGCTACCAGTAAGCTGGTAAGACACTCTGACTTAGCAAAATGTCACTAATTTTATAAATTTGTTATTTTTTTTAAGTTTTTCTGGTGATTAGAAGATTATGTAGCATAAGAAATCAGTGTATGACACTAAAGGTAGTGCTGTGTGTTGCAGTGATGCAAAGCAGCCACCACAATCCAGTGTACCAAGAAAACTTAATTTAGGTTGTACCTAGCTCCCTGATTTCAGTGCTCTGAAACAGCATTCAGATACAGTCAAGAAGTGAGTGGGAGGTTCATTAATTGTTCTGGCAACCCATTTCTGGCCCTTTTTTATGATAAAGTCTATAGCTCTCCCTCTGTAATGGCTTAGGTTGTAGAACTTTTGACACCAAAATGTGTTTTCTTTATCACATGACCATTATCTTTTCACATTAATAATTGGGTTATCACTTTTAGTCATTTTACGAGTCTTTCTCTACTTCCATTTCTTCTTTATGCTTCTTTAGCTGTACCCCTGAATTAATTCAAACACTTGAAAGTTGAACTGTTACTTTCAGGATTTTAGAGAGGAAGAAGTGTATCATTCAGAGTTGAAACAGAAGGGTTTAAGTGGTGGAGATGCACAAGGCCTTCATTTCTGTTGGAGAAATTTCTGAGTATCTTAACAGTTTCAGAGAGTGTTAGTCCTGCCCAAAACTGAAATTAAAACTAGTTGTCTTGAACTTCTAGCCTGGACTCCTCTCAGTCTGTAAACAATATCAGTCTACAGTCTGTAGGAAAAAACCACAGCAGCTGAAAACAGACAAGCATTTGAATGTTTTGTGGCCAGGATTTCAAACAAAATCTACAAAAACCCGAATTTAATTTTATCTGAAATCTGTCTTATATTGTATTACTGCAAAAGTATTCATAATGGTTTAAGATCTCACCAATATAGTGACACCACGGCATGTATTACATCTGGACAAGGACAAGATGAATTATATCCTCTGATATATGCTTGGCAAAATCAGGTTCTAGATTGTCTTCATTTGCTCTTCATAAGCCTTTTCTAATGTGCTGATTAACCCAGTGCCTTTTGGCATGACAGACCTCAAGGGTGGGATCACACGTGCTGTGATTTGTGAGGAGAGAGGGCTTTCAGATCAGGGAAAGAGACTGTCCGATCCCAGCTGTCTGAACATCCAGTGTGTGTGATCTCTCACACACACTGTCCAAAGACATGTGGAAGGATGTTTAGATAATCATACACTCCTAGTTAACTCATGTGGAAAGTCAGCTTTCCTTAATTTTCTACGAAAAATTCCGTTCTGTAAAGAAAGGAAAAGCAAGAAACATAAATATTTGGAGCAGGATAGTAAGGTCAGTGAAACATAACAACTAAATTATATCTGTTTAATTGAAAGGATGAAGTCATGGCACACATGTGCTTGATTTTTTTGGCTTTTGTTTGCTAGCTTAATACTTCTCAGTGCATGCAAAATCATCAAGCAGTTGTTTTTTTCTGTGTTGTATATAACTTTGGACAGTGTGTTTGCTGCCTTTGTGATTTATTTGTGTGTGTGTTCAGAGTCAGCAACTACTGATATATGCCTCTTTTTAAAGTAATTTAAAGTGGATTTTTCACTCGCAGGTCCAGTGTGAGTGTTCCCTATTGATAACTGTTCCCTCTCCAGCTCTTGTGGGGTTCATTTAGTACTTCCTGATGTTCAGTGGTTTGTTCTCATCAGATGTTTTTTTAAAACATGCACCCCCAAACCTAAGCATTTGATACAATTACTGACTGTAAAAACTGAAGTATATGCTCAGTTTTAGCCAGTCTTTGTCCCCACCCATAGTAAATGTTTTACATTGACTTTGGCATTCAGATATGGACATGATAGATGCCTTAGAAATAGTTTAGATAGCTATGGGCAAGGTGTGCCATTTTAAGTTTCAGGAATGTAACTGACATAAGCATACTCATAAAGTCAGGTTTGTCTTTATTTTTATTGCACAATATCTTTTCATGCACTTTTACTGCTAATTACAAAAACCAACAAATCCTCAAGTGTTAGCTACAGGTAGATTGCAGAAGAGCAACATATTTAATTTAATGTGATTCTACACAGCCTGGTTCAATGCATTTATACTTTGAAACTAGAATGAAGCTGTATGACAATGAATCAATATACTTTTTATTACTACTGTTTTCTCCAAATTTTCAATATAAATTTTCCCAAAAGAATTTTCATACTTATATTTTCCTCTCCTTCACTTCTCAGTGCTTTTCAGGAACTTAACTAATTACATTTTCGTGTATGGAAGTAATTTCAAAAGAAAGAAACATTAAAGCAGATAAGCGTCCAAGATAGTAGGGGCATAACTACTTCAGAGACCCAAATGTATCCTGGGCTGCATCCAAAGCAACATGGTCACCAGATTGAAGGAGATTCTGTCCCTTTACTTCGTGGTGGTGAGGCTCCGCCTGGAGTTCTGCATCCCATTCTAGGGTCCCCAGCAGAGGTATGACATGAAGGGACAAAAAAGTGATCAGAAGTATGGGACACCTATCCTGTGAGGAAAGGCTTGAAGAGTTGGGGTTGTTCAGCACGGAGGTGAGGCTTCATATAAAGTTTAAGAAGAGGAGATGGCTTGAGTAAGATGATGTTTGCCATCAGGTTAATGATATTACATCATGTTGTATCAAATAAGATATGGTTTAACAAGAGCAAGTGCTAGGTTCTGCACCTGGGACGTGGCAATGCTGGCTGTGTGTAGACTGGGGAATGAGAGGCTGGAGAGCAGCACCATAGAAAGAGACCTGGAGGTCCTGGTTGGACATGAGCCAGCAGTGCCCTGGCAGCCAGGAGGGCCCAGCGTGTCATGGGGGGCATCAGGCACAGCATCGGCAGCCGGGCAAGGGAGGGGATTGTCCTGCTCTGTTCTGCGCTGGGGCAGCCTCACCTTGAGTGCTGGGGCAGTTTTGGGTGCCATAGTGTAAAAAAGACAATAAGCTATTAGAGAGCATCCAAAGGAGGGCCACAAGGAGGGTGAAGGGTCTGGAGGGGAAGTAATGAGAACAGTGGCTCAGGTCACTTGTTCTGCTCCACCTGGGGGAGATGAAGGGGAGACCTCATTGCAGCCTACAATTTCCTTGTGAGGAAAAATGGAGGGGCAAATACTGATCTCTTCAGCCTCGTGACTGGTGACAGAACTTGAGGAAATGGGGTGAAGCTGAGCTGGGGAGGTTTAGGTTGGATATGAGGAAAACTTTTTCACCCAGAGGGTGTTTGAGCGCTGAATCAGGCTCCCCAGGGAAGTGGTCACAACACCAAGCCTGACAGAGATAAAAACGCATTTGGGTAACACTCTCAGGCACATGGTCTGACTCTTGGGGGGTCAGGCCAGGAGTTGGACTCAATGTTCCTGCTGGGACTCTTCCAACTCATCATGTTCTATAATTCTATGATGATAAAGTGCACATAATGCCTATGTAACTTTACTTGTTCTTATTCAATTAAAAAAAATCAGTTTCTTCTACTGCTTCCTTGTTTTTCTCACATAAACCTTATTCACAATTTCTAGATCAGATCACCAGTATTGTATAAAGTTTTAGTCAAGGTAACACCTGGCATGTTAGAATTGACTCTATTCTACTTTTTTTCAAACTTTTTAGACTGAGGTATCATGCTCCTTTTCTAGAACAATATGTGAACGACTTCACATAAAATGTAAAGATATTCATAACGGATGCATAAATCATTCCCAGGAAATAATGTATTTCACAATATTTTCACAGAGACATACCATATTGTAAAAGATAACTCAATCCACATATCCACTCTTCTTGATATTCTGTTGCAGCAGGTAGGTGCATGTTTGTATGGAAGAATAGGTTAGTGCGGCAGAGAAAAGGAATAAGCTTGGGGAACATGATGCTCTCTGATATTTTACAATATGGTTTGTGGTAAGCTAAGAATGTCGAACAATGGTGTTAACTACTGACAAATTAATTTACCATAGAGAAATAATACTGCTTCTCCACAGCTTAGACCTGAAGAGAGACAGAGGAGGTAAAAGTTAATCTTTCCATAAAGAAGGAAAAGGCAAAGATGCATTTTCTCAAATACGAGTTGTGTTAGAGAGAGCTCCTAGTATTGGGTAGAAAATTGAAAACCACTTCAGAAAGATTAGTGAGCAATCGAAGACTAAATTCTAAGTTTTTATTGTACAGGGACAAATAACTGAGCAAGGAAGAGCAGAGTGAAAGAGAAAAAATGACGGATTTGGCTGACTAGATTTGATAGTACAGGACCTGTCATTTATAAAAATACCTGTTGCATCTCTCCTTTTCTTCCAAAATAAAATGCATCTCAACCATTTTGATAGAGACTTTTTTCTTGCGGGTGACCTGGCTGCCTTGTAAAATTGATATTTCTTCGTAAGTTTTAGTTACTTGGATGCTATGCCTGGACCATGCTATTTACTGACCTGTAGTCTTTAATGGCATGTTCTGTGTTAGACACGATTTGGGAGAAATTGTAAAAAAATTAGCAGAGGTGAAACAGAGTTCCTGGAATTCTACTTTTGTTTAGTAGCAACCTCAAAACCGAAAACTGCTTTGCTATAGTGCTCTTGCACCCCAAAATTTTTATTATGTCTTATTGTATCACAAGCAATTAGAGGGGACTGTAAAGGTTTTAAATATTGTACTCTCAGGATGTGATATTATCTGTTTTCTAGTATTTGTTTTTGAAACTGCAAAAGGTTTGAGTAGGTTTTGCTACATGTTTTTTTAGCTTACTGTGTAACATCTTGCAAAGCCTATTAAACTCAAGCAGTCTTCCATGTTGCTCCTTATTGTGTTACTCTGACTGCATTTTGCAAAGTTGCTATCTTAATTTTCAGTTTGCATGATTAAATTACTATTTCATTTATGGTTTCCTAAAACCATTTATTTGTTCTTGACCCATCCCATGCACTCCTGCCTGTTTTCTGCAGTTTGACACATTTTCAAAGTTTTATGAATGCTCAAATTTGTATTCCATGTTAGCTGTTCCTTCCATCTTCAGTATTGAGTCCTCCGTACGTTGGCCTTAAAGATTTCATAGGTTCCATACACATAACCTTAAAGTTTCCAATGTGGTATAAAAGATTCAGAAGTTTATTTCCCTTTTTCTTTTCTTACAGATCTCTTACTAGATGTGTTTGTCATGGAAATAGATATTCTTAAAGTTTTTTTTAGCAATGAGCTAGCCTTTTCTTTCATACATTTTTGAAGAGCTTCATCATCTTTGGGATTTGTAGTTATTACTCAATTTTTTTTTCCTCTTGTGACATTTCTTCTGTGTCTCACGACCTTTTTGGGATTAAATTCTTCTGTTTCATTTAGTACTGCACATGATTTTTTCCACTGGTCATCCAGGAGAACACTGAGCTTAAAACTTGCAAGAATTTATTCCAATAATAGATAAATTAACATTTAAGTGAGAAAGAGGATTGGGGAAGGGGTCTCAGCATCTCTGTGTGTCAAGCTACCAGTCCTTTAAGGAGCAACTGCTAAGTGGAACCAGCAAGTATTACTCCGTCATTGGGCAGAGTACTGTCAGACTTCTACTTTATTGAGAGAAGCAGTGAAACATTTGCAGAAGCCTCATTTCTGTCCTGATCTGGGGGAAATGTCCAGGCTTAGAACTGGTCTCTAGCTGGGTCAAGTTCCTTAGGCTGTATATGCAGTGGTTCCTGTGTTGTGGTGGGATGCTGCCAGACCTGTCCTTTCCTGTTATAATGTTATATATCATGTTATAATACTTTAATGATAACCTGTTTTCTTCTTAGATTGCATTTTTCTTAGTGATCACATCTCTTTGGTATTTTTTAGTGTACCAAATTTATCAACACTCATTAAATAATTGTGTTATTATTATATTATTAAATATTATTATTAGCTCTTACTATAACATAGAGCTTAGCAGTTAGAATCTCACTGTGAGAAATGCTTTACAGGTGTGTGTTCCTGATAGTGGGGTAAAGTTATTGTAGGCTACTAGTAACAGACTTTTATTGTTCAAATTAAGTTGGAATACTCTAAGGTGTCATAAAATATAAAAATGAACAGCATACGGTTAAATATATTATATTTATGGGCCAGATCAAGTTCAGCTGGAATATCCAGAAACTTTCATAGTGTTCCTTAATGCACTAATTTATCTCTGAGATTATCTTGATAGCATTTTGCTAATTGAAAAAACCCAACTAAACAATCATGAATTAATTGATTAAATGTGTGAACTATGGATTTTGTATATATGTGTGGGGTTTTTGTGGTTTATGCTTTATTAGGCTTCTGTGAAAAATTTGCTCCTGCTGAACCTGACAATCTCTAAAATAAGTAAGAGCGTGCTAGATAATAAATCTTTACAAAGTGTTTTAAGAACATCTATCTATATAATAATTTTCTCTCCCTAAAATAGAATAAGGCAGCTAATAACTTTCATTCAAAATCAGTTTTGTCTTTTTTTCACCTGAAAAAATATATATTCCCACATTAAGTAAGTATGCATTGCTGGTGTGCATTTTTATGTTGTAAGAGTCTCCCAGCTATATGCAAATAATTGATTTATTTGACCCTTACTTTAAATATAATTTTGTGTTATACAAGACACATGCAATCATAGATAGCATATATTATTTTCTTTTGGGGATGGTGTGCTTCACTGAATGATGAATCAGACAAGGTAACTATTGTATTTCCAGTCTTAATATGCAACTGTAAGAACCTTTAAAATCTGCTGCAGGTTCATAAGCACAGTCATAAGCAATAAAATATAAAGTATTTTAAAATATTTGCCTCCTGGAACCTCCTCATTATTGTGCACATTCACATGATGGAATTAAATTCTCCAAAAGTGTTAATTACAATCATAGCATGTGGTACATTACAGAATCAAAAAGAAGAATAATGACTTGTGTAAATGCATGCTGTCATGGGAAATAGAATAGACCACATAATTAAATGTAGAAATCCAGTAAGATCACTAAAAATATTCATTAAAACGCCTAAGAAATGAATGTAGAATGAACTATATTCCCCACATAAAAAATAATTTACCACAGAAGAAATATTTGAAACTTCTAAACAACAGTATGTATCACTTCTTTCCGAAGAATGCAACATATGTTTGAGAGGGCTGAGGTAGCTATGTTAGTTACAAGATCAACGATTTTAAGAATCATTGTGTACTTAAATATTTCTCACACTTTTTGGCTGATAGTTGTCTGAACCTTTACATGTGGTTCTCTTGTGAGTGTTGCAGATGGAGTGATGCTCTTCCCTTGTAAGAAACAAATTACAATAGGCTTTGTTGATAAAACAAATTTCAGTGATAGATGTGACTGTGTTTTAACAAGGTGTGATGGCAAGGTACACTCATCTGTTTACAGCACAGAGGGCAGAGTCAGACAAAGCTGTCAGGGAGGCCCATTCACTGAGCCATGAGTTTCTTACAGGGCCTCCTTGCTTTCCAGACTTCTCAGAGAGGAGTTTAGGTAGGGCTGGATCCAATCTTAGCAGCTCAGACTTGGGCAGTGGTTTATGTCTGAAGAGTTATATGTGCACAATCAATCCTTTGTATCACTTAGCTGAGATGTCAAAGTTTAGCATGCAGTTAACCACTTACTGATAATGTGCTGCGGCAAGGGATGGCTCACCCTCGAGGCGTAACCTGGACAGCATTCCTGCCCGGGAGGAGATCCTGGTGTGCAGCCCAGCACCCTGCAGGAGAGCCCCCGGGCCCTGGGCTGCCCACTGTTTATGGGGTGAGGTGACTCCTTACAGCCACAGCTGCACAGCAGTGACATGTGTGGGTCACCAGGTCAGACAGCCCTCGGCTGCCAGGTTTCATTCATGCCCCAAAGTCTAGAGGAAGCTGGATGCAGCCATCACAGACTCCACTGATGATTATAATGCCAGCTGGGGCTGGTGCTGAGGGGAGCACACTGCCATAGCATTGACTATATTTGTCTGCAGTGGCTGTGCAAGGTGTATGTACATGGTGTATATGTATATGTATATGTATATGTATATGTATATGTATATGTATATGTATATGTGTGTGTATCAGAGAAGGAGTTGGTGCAGCCAGAGGCACACAACAGTTCTGGTGGCACTAGTATAGTATAGCCTAACACCTGTGACAATTTCAAGCTTTTGGCCTTTCATCAACAATAGATTGCCAAGAGAAACAATACATGTTGTGGAGAGGGGAATGGACTATCAGAAAAATTAAATCCCATCATGCAATCATTGTAAGAAATTTAAAAAGTAACCCTAACACTGAACGACACTGAGTTTAAGATTGGACTGAATCCTTCAGCATTTAAAAGGTCATTTCAACAGAAAAAGACAGATTTCAGATAGAGCTTGTGAGGAATTTTCTAATAAAATATTGCAAAATACCAACTTATTGTAATTGAAATATTTAATTTGAAATACCTCAGAATTTCCCATCCACTTATCTCCAAGAAATTGGTGAGAATAAGGAATGCCTTGATTCAATATCTCATCTTTTAGTAAATTCAGTGTATACTCAGTGGCCATATCTGCCAATTATTCTCTAATTTTTTCTTTTACATTATCAAAATTTCTTTCTGACCTCTTTTGTGGGGTTTTGCTCCAGTCTGGAAGCCTTCTCTTGGAACATTATCATATGCAGTACTGTCTCTTCATAATGGTGTTCTGATACCCATTGTTCCGACTAAGAAGGTCAGTGTCATATCAAGCATGCTTTCAGAACGACAATATCCAATATTTCATTACATTTTCCTTTGTGAGACAATAAAAAAAAAAGGTAAATATTTCCCTGGTAATAATATTTTCACCTGATTTTGTTCAGATAATTGTTCAAATTTTTGATAACCTGTGTAAAAATCTCTTCATCTGGCTTGTAAACCAACAACCACTGAATGAATGTACTTCCTAAGAATACACAGTCAGTATTTCTATTAGGAAAATATGTACCACAAAAAATTGAAAATGTGTCTTCACAATTATAAATCTTTTCTACAGAAACTTTGTCAAGATTGTTTTTTGATGAGTTGTTCTAACTCCCTTTTTCTCCTCAGTTCAAATGATCTGCCATCACATTGTCCTGCTCTTCACATAACAGTTGTGGGTTTTTTAATTATATGGCTTCTCAGAGGATGACAGTTTCTGCTTTTTTCAGAGATTATATTACAAGGTAGAACTTGGACTCTGTGCTGATGAATTTAAAGTACGTGCCTTATGAATCTTTGTGAATAGATCAATAAAAGTAAAATGATTTTCTTTTAATCAAGTCTGTTTCAAACTGTGATACAAAAATATTTAACCTTAATGTCCCATAAATTGCTAGGAGATGTGATTATTTAATAATTAATTACTAATTTGTAAATTAAACTAGATTCTGATTAGGCAGCATAAGAATGGGTTTTCACAAACCCTTCAGACTGCAGAGCATCTGTTGCGAGTCTTGTGTATATGCTGAGCAGTAGCAGCTCTGTTTCTGGTGTGAGGCCTATTTTTCACGTGAGCTGGGGGGAATAGAAATAAGATCACAAGGAAGAAAGCCTCTGTCTTTCATTCTCCTTATATTCTCATCTGTATAGTTCTCCAGACTATATGCTGCATTTAATTAAAAAGCTGCTCTAGACATGCTTTACACAATCAAAAATGTTTTGTGTGTTGTGTCTTTGCTACAAGCTGCTACTTGTGTGTCCAAATTGCAAGGATCATCCCCAATTAAAAATAGACAAAAGAAATTTATTAGTATTTAAAAGCCATATAAAAATGTTATCAATTATTTGAATGCATACAATGAAAACGTCATTGTTAAAATGGCAAGGGCAGGTAAAAACATGATGTGACCTTGGTCTGTAAAACTAGCTTGGTAATGTTTTTTTCATGTAATCTTGTGCTATGAGCTGGAGCTGTCCAATAACTGTTGTTTCCATCCACACTCCTTCTGTAACAGAAAGTTATGCTTTAGTTGTCACAGAGGGAGTTGTAAAGAAGACAAAAAAGAATGACTTTGAAATGGCAATCACCTAATATTATAAAGGCAGTCTGCTCTTTACAAGCAGTAGGTTGTTGTATGTTAGCTTATGCAAGAACTTAAGTTTAGAAAACTTGGCTGGAAAGTTCACAAAGTTTACATCAGAAAAAAGTATGGCTTTTCCAGAATTTAGTGTATATAATGTGAAAGGAACACTTAAATAGAAAGATGGTGTAGTTACTAATTGATACAGCCTCCATTTAAAAGAAAGTAGTTACATAAAATGTAATTTAATCTGTTTTAAGGATATTTAAGCCTTGGAGTAGGCTTAGCTCTTTATGCAGATTCTGCAAAGAAAACTAATACTTTTGCACACCTAATTCCATCCATGTAATAATTTACGGAGAAGCTTGCTATTTAAGTATGACTTTTGCAAAGTGGTCTGTTTAAATATATTATATTTTGTGGATGGTAAAATAAAGGCTTCATGAGGAATAGTAGTCTTAGATAGGGAATTTAAGATGAACAACTGGAAGTATAAAGGTAGCTCATTTTAGGGCATTTGAATACAGATGGAGTAGGCTGGGTGAGAGTAAGACACAAAACTCAACCACCTAGCAGTAAAGCCTTGTCAGCAATGTTAAGATTTGAAGCATAGGAAGGCTGGAGAAAAACAAGAATTGTAATGCATGGGTGTATATGAAAGTCCTTTGATTGAAAGGCACTAAATTTGTCTGACTCACTTCTGACTTCTTGAGGACTGATAATGGCTCAGTATGTTGACAAACAGGTTCCAGTGCAGGCCGCATACAGTAGTATCAATGACCATCTTCTTTCACACTATTTTAATTCCTGTGAAGTTGTTAAATATTATTGTTATTTGCCTATTATAATACAGCCTAATGAGTGAGAAATGATGACTCTTTAGCAAGGCCCTGTTCTGTGTGCTATAAGTACTAATTTAGCAGTAGTTCTCCAGAAATCTTAATTGCTTTCATACTCATACTGACATAGTTATATAACTTCATGTAACATGAGGGATTTTGGTATTAATATGAAGTTATTTTACCTTTTCAGGAGTTTTGTTGCCCCTAAAGTAGTGATATTTGAATATCATTGCATTTTAATGCAATGACTAATAAAAATAATCAGTATAATGTTTAGACTAAAATGTGATATGGCTCAAAATTAATTTAAATTGTTTAAAAAATAAAAATACTACCAAAAAAATTTCTGGATAATAATTTCCTGCTTGTAACTACCAGAAGAAAAGTTCAGCTTTTCTATAAAAAGACTATTACAACATTGATTATGCTGGCAACTTGTAGCTCATTTTTCTGGGTGAAATCTTTGGGTGAGGATTAGGAAACATTTTTGTAGAACCTAGTTCTGCTCCATTCACTTATTTTAACAGAGTATTAAATCATAACACCTAATCATTAATTATATTGTGAGACTGAGTCAAAATATCCTGGGATCTTAAACCTAGCTTTAGGTTTAAGGATCTTAGGAAGATCACTTCCTATACTTTTGAGTCAACAAAATTGTTTATAATATATTGGTCTAATTTCTAAATACTTGACATAAAACATTATAATATTTATCTCAGGAATGTTTTGGAAAATATTAGGAAAAAAATTGAGAAGTATGAAATGTTATCATTGCCTAAAGGTTAAGAAAATGTTCAGTTTTCATCTTTTGGATATGAAATAATCATTTATAGTTTCTTACGGTGTCAGTATTCCAGGTATTGTAGGAATCTAAGAAAAGGAATCTAACTTGTCCTTGTTTTGAACTTTTTAACTATAGCAGAAACTAAACCAATACAAGCTTTAGAGGTTCTTGACATATAATTGTTAGAGTACCCACTGACCTGTAGCAAAAATCTGATGAAACATTAATGTAGTTGAGCATGACAAATACATCTGAACAAATTTATCTTGGTTATCATCAGACTTAGCAGTTCCTATGTGCTACACTAACTTTGACTATGCAGGCCAAAGCTCAGTTGTATCTGATTCACAGGAAGACCAGTCAATGCAAAAGTTTGCCTGCTTTGATAAAGCTATAGACATCCTCTGTGGTGCAGAAAAGGTCAAAGTAGTGGCTCCTTCTTAAATACAGTGTGTATGTTCCCTTTTTTATGCATTACAGTTTCCGATATCTTCAAAAACTGAGGGGCAACCCCTCACTTTGATGTTCTTTTGCCTCTTTTTCTGTTTGGAAAATACATTTTTTCTGCTCACCTGAAGTATTACTGGTCTGATGGAAAAGACGGTTGTGATCACTGTTAAAGAGCATGTCAGTCATTATGTGTGCTAAGCAAAAAGGGCAAATTATGGCTGTTTGGACAAACAATTTCAGCATTTTTAACGTTTAAAAGCCTGTCTTACAGTCATAATAACCCTTCCTGTAGGCATTTTCTGAGTGCAGGCTGGGCTTTTTGCTTAAGTTTTTAATGAAAAAAATAATTACATCGTTTTATGTTGTCTTCTTCGTTACTTTTCTCTAGGCTTGGCTCTATTGTATCTGCCTTCCATACATATATTAGGAGGGAATCACAGGGAAGTGAATGTATTTTCTGATGTTGGGATGCTGGAGCCACATAATACCTGATTAAGTATGTTAGACATCTATCAATATATTCAAGATGGGTTAACATGCGACACTCAGAAATTACACATTTTTTTTACATTTGTGGGACTGTATTTTCTAGGTGTTCAGCAGGTTATTGAGCAACCAAGTTTAAATATTTAATTTTCACTATAGTTTCTTTTACTTAAAAGTAATCTAAACCATTTGGGATGAAGAAAAGATGGATCTTTTCCAGCAAAGTCTTCTTGGCTGATCTTGGCATATTTTTATAATGGTTCCCTATCAGTGACTTCAACTGTGTGGACTTGCTGAAGTATAAAACACTTTTTTTTTTAAGTTTTGTATTTGTAAGGGACAATGCTCTATTTTCTCTGCTAAGCTAAAGACTTGAATACAAAAAAATCACCTTCAGAAAATAGACATAAAAATTAAATACTAAAGAATTAAAATGTGGAAATTTAAAGTCTAGGAAATTTAAAGTCTAAATACCTTTTTATATTCTCTGGCATTTTAATTAATTTTTATTTTACATTCTGCTTCTTGTGTGTATTTATTTCCATACTCACAACTGTGATAATTAAACCAAAGTTTTTATTCATGGCATTGCTTTCCATGAAATGTCCATCATATAGGTGGTGACTCATTCTGTAGTTAAGGGGTTAAAAGCCCTATGGCAAAATAAACGATTTCTTTGCATTCTGATACCTCTTGTATACTGAAGGGTTTTAACCTTCCTGAGACCTTCATGTGTGCTACTTCTGCACCTGTAGACCCGTAAGGCCCCTGAATTTTGCAGGGCATTCACTGAAGTTGTGTAAAGAAATTATTCTTTTTATACAGCTCTGAAAAAAGTAGCAACTGAGGAAGAAGGTAACATAAAAGCTTCTTATTCTAATAGTAATTATACTGACATTAGAAGCAGAAAATATTTTTCGACTAGGGCAAACTAGGACTATTTGTATGGTAGCTAAAACATCTTTATTAATTAGAAAATTCAAGCTGGAGCAAGAAAAATATTAAAGTCCTGTGAACTACAGAGATTGTTCCAGAGGTAAAAAATTGAAGAAAAAGAACAAAATAAAAATCTGTTTTGAAAGAAAAATAATTTAAACACAGCAAACTTGAATTAGCTATTGGNAAAAAAAAAAAAAGAGAAAATAGCAAATTAATGTCATGCTGACCATTTCCTTACTGTGAAAAAATGTGGAGGGAGTGGTGGGTAAAATATTATGATAGCTTTGCTAAAAGAAATCATGTTAAATTACTTTTTCCAAGACTATTCTTTTGTAAATAAGCTTTGTCCGAAACCTAGGACCAACAGAAATGTAAATATTATTTTTAAATGTAGATTAAATTTCTTTATATCTTAAATAAAATACCCAAATGACTGAACATTTATTGCTGCCAATGCAGTAAGACAGGCATGCAATCGTAAAATGAAAATTTAAAAAAAGGTAATAAAAAGTCAAATCTGGAATGAAAGACAAGGGAAAATATAAAAGTTAACTACATAAAAGGAAAGACAGAAAGCACAAGTCATCTATTTACATCTCAAAGCATAATCAAAGGAAGTTGTCTTGTTGAGTTTGTTGAAGTGAGTCTTAACCTGAGAGTATTTTTGTATATATTAAAGTTCCATGAGTACATTGTAAAGCTTTGTTTTAAAATCAAAGATCCATCCCTTTAGAAACTGATCAAACAGTTACAACAACAACTTAGTTCAGAAAACAAAATCTATCTGTTGATGTTTCTGACAAGCTTAGATGTCCAGTGTAGAAGTTCTGTTTTATTTGTGTGGGAGAATGGATGTATTGAATTAACAGAAACATGGCAAAATAATTGATTTCCTTGCAAACTGATTTTTCTCAGTCACTGAACAGAGCATAAATACTGGAGCTGTGAGACTTTATTGTTCTTTGAACTGCACTGCTTTCAGTTGTTGGAGGCTGTGGATGCCAGGGGAGGACCCAGGTCTGAACACGCAGGGAAAGGGTGTGGGTGGTATGTTGTCAGAAGCAGTCTGTGGCTGTTTAATTTACTCAGGTTAGAGATCACTTTGCAGTGAAGTGTTGCTGCCCAGAGGGTTGATGCCTTGTCTGTGGCTCTGAGCAAGTCCTCTTCCACAGCTGAGACCAGAATTATAGCTGCTTGAGGAATAAATGGTCTCATGTAATCACTGTTGTCTTGTAACCCATATATTTATATTGTATGCTATATTTGTATCATAGATTTCTGTAGGGAGAGGAAGTAGAAGCTCTGCTGTTTACTTTAACCGAATTTTATACATTAATACATTGAAGTACTTATGTAGTGTATGTCACTACAGAAATAATGCATTTCAGATATGTAGTGACTTAAAACCATTGCAATTGGTTAAAAGTGAATATTCTACTATTTTGAATAGCAACATGGGTAATTTGCAGAAGAGATGCAACAGTAGAGATTTGTTAAAGATTTTAAAAACTCTGGTTTTGCAGTGATGGAACTACAAGAGCAAACAGGAACACCCTAGAAAGTAAACAAGATTAGTTTTAGCTGAGCTCTAATGGACTTACTGCTTTTTAACAAACTTCTTTATAACAAATACTTCAATTTTTTTAATTACTTCTTTTGGAGGTTATTTTCACCAAATTAATTAGAACTACTTTAACTCAGGATTACTGTTCAGTATGTATAAAGTAAGCACCTCTAAATTAACTCTTGTATGAAATAGCTGATGCTCAGGCTATTAAATGCCCTC
This sequence comes from Myiagra hebetior, assembly GCA_013397015.1. Classification (NCBI taxonomy): domain Eukaryota; kingdom Metazoa; phylum Chordata; class Aves; order Passeriformes; family Monarchidae; genus Myiagra; species Myiagra hebetior. The sequence continues at coordinate 445,687 of VWZQ01008303.1, read as the reverse complement.
TGTCAGAAGTCTATCTCCTCTCCATTTTCTAATCCATCTGGATCAAAAGAGGAGCAAGTTCCAGAACTGGCAAAGTTATGTGGCTGTTGTAGAATTGTGGAATATTTTGGGCTGGATGTGACTCTAAAGATCATCTAGTTTCAATGCTCCTGCCATGGGCAGGGACACCTTCCATTGGACCATATTGCTCGAAGTCCAGTCCAGCCTGGCCTTGAACACCTCCAGGAATGGAGCAGCCACAGCTTCTTTGGGCAGTATGTTCCAGTGCCTCACCACCCTCACAGTCAAGAATTTCTTCCTAATATTAATCTAAACCTACTCTCTTTCAGTTTGAAGCCATTGCCCTCTCACTACCTGCCGGTCTAAAAAGTCTCTCTTCATCTTTCTTGTAGGCTCCCTGCAGGTACTGGAAGGCTGCAATTAGGTCACTTTCTCTTTTTCGGTCTGAACAAAGCCAATTCTCTCAGCCTTTCCTCATAGGAGAAGTGATCCATCCCTCTGACCATCCTTGTGGCCCTTCTCTGGACAACCATTTAATTATAATGTCATTTCAGTAATAGGTGCTAAGTGGAGGACTTTCTCCAAGGAGTGGCTACACTGATTATATAGACAGACACTGTTTCAGAAAAGATATGTCCTCCACACATGGCTAAAAGGGAAGGAATAACAAAAAAAAAAGAAAAAAAAATGATTGGAATACATGAGGTGGAAGAAGCAAATACTTATATTTAAACTGCATGATAATTATGAGTTCTAGCACCTTTTGGAACAAAGACCAGCATGCTGCAAAGCCATTACTTTCCTGTGTTGCCTGGAAACTGAAGTGAAATATCCCTGTTCATTTGCAGCTTGCCCTAGCTCTCCCCTGCTGTAGTGTTTGATACCTCAGAACAGAGTATGTACTGAGCAGAACACAACATTGGTAAACTCATTAACTATGTGGGGGTTTTTAAAGCCTGATTAGTTCTACTACATTTCAGTACAATGCTGCAGAAAAAATAAGAGGTAAATTTTCAGGTGGAGGTAATATAGGACTATTTCAGTTCTGTTAATCAGCAGTGCGTTTTCAATGAAAAACAGAGCTAACTCCAACATTCATAATATCAATATTCTGTCTGAAAAACATGTAAGTTTCATGCTTGGCAAACTTTGGCAAATTATGCCAGTTGCTAAAGTAAGAAGTAACAGTCTTGGACTGCTAACCCTTCAATATCTATGATTTAAAATATTTATTTCAAATAAAAGAAAAGAGAAAAAATGAATACATTTTTGGTGCAAAGAATAAACGCAAACTTTTTGTTATTGGGCAACTTACTTTCAAAGACTAGATCTTTCTGCTTAAACAGCTGTAGAATAGAACCTAATGTTGTCTGATAATGTGCAGTTTCTAAGTAAAGTTTTATTTTTGTAGTCAAAGACTCTGAAATATTTGTCTGGACAAAAAGAGTAATTTTCCACAATTTTCCACAAGTGTAATTTTTCAGTCCAGCAGTCTGCGGAAAAGAATACGGGGCTGGCGTAAGTCATTCTAGGTCCCTGCATACTCTCTAAATAGCCAAAAATTAATTGGAATATGCTTTATACTTGGTCAAGCCTAATTCCGAGTATTAAAGGCCAGTATTAGTATTTCTATAGTTGTGTAAATTCTGCCATACGTTGGAATTAAGTGTATTGTGCAACACCTAAAAGCTATTAACACACCTTCTGTTCTTCAAAGCTTGTTTCAGGCTTTGTGGTTTCCCACAGGTAGATAATGGGCTTTTTCTAGCCCACTGTATAATTCCTTTTGACAAGAACTCAGTGTTTGTGTAACATTTGATACATAACCTGATAAATGATTGAGAGATAAGAATAATGTTCAAAAAAGTTAAAGCAGCGGCAGAAAAACAAACCAATTTTTTTTCTATCACAGTTCACTAAAAAATAATTTAGGGTATGTTTTGCAATAGAACTTTTGTTTGCAAGTGATGTATTTAATGCTTGCTTCAAGCAGAGATCAATGACTGCTCAAAAGAAAAAAAAAGTAAAATTAATAAGTTTATGTGTCTAGATGTTTTTCATTCAATATTTTCAAAATAATTCAAATACAAAATTGTAAAACTATTACTTCCGTCTATCAGTGAGATTAGTGTTATTACCTAAAGATCAGATGGTGACAAACATGATGCTGTATTTGAATAGATTTGTTTTTGCAGAGAAAAGGAGGATTTGTTTTTGGAGAATCTAGAGAATTTATAGCAAGCATGCCTTAATTCTGTACTGGACAAACTCCAGAAATTTTTAGAATAAAAAAACCCCTTTTAGTGCAATGGGTTTTATAGGAGAAAATTGTCTTTCATAACTAGTTAGAGGGTGTGGTGAGCTTGGGGATTTTTGGGGGAGAAGGGGAGATGGTGAGTTCTATGCTTTTGTTTCTTTGGGGTTTTCTTTTTTGGTTGGTTGGTTGGTTGGTTTTGGTTTTGGTTTTGATTTTTAATATGTGTGGTTATTTGGGGTTTTTTTTTTTTTTTTAATGAGTTAGCAAACATGAGTAAAGGGATCCAGTTCTTTTTATAAATATGCATTTCAAAATAGCTTTTTTTATTGTACCTTTTGAGAGCTCCTAGAGTCAAGGCTATCAAGCAATAGTGATTCCATGTGAAGAAGCATGTTGAGGAAAGTTCATTGGCAATAAACACAAAAGAATACCAGAGGGAAAAAAACAACTTTAGCTATGCGTAGATAACAATAGATGTTAAATAACACTTCTGGGTTCTAACAATTATTGTGGGTAATTGTCTGAAAATATCTACTTGGTGCGAAGCAGGAGTCAAAAAGATACTTACTAGAAAAGAAATAGTGAAAAAAGTAAAGATTGATCAGATAGACCAAGGTGCTTTAGTTTGGAAAAGAGCTGAGGTTTATAGGAAAATATATACAGATGAGAGATGCTGCGGAAATCTGAAAAAGGAAAAGTAACTTGCTATTTGTCATGTAAGAAACACATCACTCAGTACTAATCAGGCAGCAGGTTGCAAAGAAATTATTTTTTCACACCAAGCATAATAAGGTATTTATGTGGATGTCAAAGTATATGCGAGATCAAATATGTTTAGGCAAAATCCACGGATAAAAGCCTGTTGAGAGCTTTTCAACACAATGATGTTGTGTACTCAACCACAACTTCAGCTTTCCACATTCTGACAGGAAATATTGACAGAAATGCCATTCTATTTTGAAGTTCTATCTTGAGCACCTGTTAGTGGCCTCTGTCAGAGTCAAAAACTCAGCTAGGTCAATTTATATTCCAACCCAGCAAGGTTGTGTCTGTGTG
>VWZQ01008303.1:428816-442354 GCA_013397015.1 Myiagra hebetior | reverse complement strand
CCCAGGAAGGTTGTGTCTGTGTGTGTGTGTGTGTGTGTCTGTGTGTGTGACTAGAGAGTTTGTATGTCTGTATCCAACCCATCCAGCCTGGAGGAATCCCAAATAGAAAAGATATTTTGAGAACTGTTAATATGAATTCAGTGCTCTCATGTATGGCTGAAATTTTTCACCGATACTTAAGTGTGGAAATTGACTGTATAAGAGGCAGAAAATCCTTTCTTTTTAATGCATTTCATTAACTAATTGCAGTCCCTGTGAAGACTTCAGTTACTCACCTGAATTGTCCAAGTCATTTTTATATATCCTTAATATTGTTTATCTGCATGCTAGAGAGTATTTCATCAACCTCAGATTCTGTTGAATTATGATGATTGCTAATCCCATGGGAACACTAATTTGTCTTTTGAAAGGTGTTGCACTTGCTTTCAACGGAAGCAACATCATATCTTTACATTCTTTGTTACTTGTAACAAAGCATGACAGTAATAACTGACCAAACTGAGATGAGAAAAAGGAAAACAAAAGGTGCCCACAGTAACTTGGATAATCACTAACAACCCTTTACCAAGAACCCAAACAACTTTTGCTTTAAATACTCGGCTCTCTGGTACCTTGGTTGATCTGTTTTATTACTTTTACATGGATTGATTTATATCCTAAAAGGGTATACATATGTTTCTTTGTGTTCAAGACCAAGAACCTAGTACAGGTCTGAGCTGGGGCTGGATGGGACTACACAGCACTGGTAAGGCTTACTAGTAGAGACTTGGGAATATCATAATATGGTTTCATTGCTCAAACTAGACTTTTTGGTGTTGTAGAAAGTAAATGAAAGAACCATGCCATCCCTCTTGCCTAGCTGGATTCATCATGTCACTAAATAATTACAGAGCAGAATATTTTCAAGACTTTTAGGATATGGATGTATTATGTTGCATTTGTTAAAAGTTTCTTGTTATTCAGTAGTCAGAGTAACAACGTTTAAGAAGGAATTGGGTCAGGTGTGGACTGTGCTGTCTTTTTTCATTTTCTTGTGGAATAATGTAAAATCCACTGCTGTTTCCCATGGTGCTTTAACTTGGCACATGTGTGACATGAATCAGAAATGTGTAAGACAAAAAAGTGGCTTTTTTATTCAAAAGAGCAGCAGACAGGCAGTGGTCTGCTGCCAGGTAAAAATAATTTCCCAGGAATTTCAGAGTATTTAAACTGATTAAGGATGAGTAGAGATTTTCTGTGATCACTGTATATTTGTTTATTACATTCATTTTACTGAAAAGCTATCACCTGTTTTCTCATGTTAAAGGACATTTTGGGATGGTATTGTAATACAACATTTAATCTACTGCAGAGGGCATAAAATCTGGTTAAAATTTTTCTTTATAACTGACTTCTTTGACTTTTTACTTCCTTTTCTCTGGAAATATTTCAGATGATTTTGTTTTTCATATAGTTATGTCTACCCTTTATTAAATCAGATAATTTTATCAATTATGTTTCTTCTTATCTGGTATTTTTTGTGCATATTTGGCATTTTTTTGTAGCAAATTAACACTCTTCACCTGACCTATATAGCTAGTTTAGAGTATGGGCTAAATATATCAAGTAGGAAAATGAAAACAGAGTTTGAAATGTATCTAGCTAAGGATTCATGGAGCTGTATCTTTATATGTATATAAAAAGCATGTAATACGAAATCAGTTTTAAGATGAAGCAATATAAAACAGCAATAGCTGCTGCATATCCTCTTTAGTCTATATTGGTTACGTCAGTTAGGATATTCTGGATTGAGAAATCCTGAAAAATTTATTGGCAGCCCAGAATGTCTGAATTAACAATTGATTAAAAATTAACAATTGATGAGCTGTTGTGACTTCAGCTCTTGTTATAGTGGAGCCAATCACTGTGTGAATTTACATTATTCTCTGTTACCCATATGTTTGTCATTGATGCCCCATGTTTCAATACTGTAATGTCTCTTTTACACATAGTTAAAGAATATAAAGCTATACATCAGTATTTAGCCACAAACTCAGCATCTGTGATACCACTGTTGTGCTTTGTGCAACCTTTTGAAAGTTGGTCTGTGTTTGCTGTTTGGTGTCTGCTGTTCCTTCCCTGGCTCCCTCTGACAGTAGCTGCTTGCGCAGACACTCTACACTGGTTTTAGGGACAAGAATGTGATAGGGATTAGCCTCACTCGCTGCTTCTTACTCTGCTGAGAAATGTGTTTGAACAGAGCAGATTTGCTGTTGTCTTGTAAGTTCGCTGAGTCCAAAGTAAGAAAAATGTAAAAATGGGAAATTCTAGTGAGAACTGAAGGAGGGCAAGAGAGTTGCAGTGATTCTCATTGCACTTCACACAGCAGGCCTGAAGTCTTTCAAAGTTATATTACATCCCTCATTAAGAGTGTTTTTCCAGGGGTAAAGCAGAAGGAAAGAAAGGAAAAAGGAGGAAAAAGAGTGGTTCAAGGGGTAGGCTATTTTTCCTTTTTTAAAATCAAAAGTATCATAGAAGTATAATCTTTGGTAAGAGGATCTTTGTTGGACAAGCGTAAGTCTTGTGTATTTTAAAAATGATCACTCACCCTGAGTGCAGAGACTTGGTTAATGTGAGAACAGACTCTTCTTTCACTAAGAAAAAAAAGCCATATTGCATTGTTTCTTATCTGTTGGATGGTAAAAACGAGCATATGAACAAACACCACAGAGCAATAAACTTGTGCAAACTTGTTACCCCAGGAAGACTTGTCTGTGTTTCAGGAGTTTTTTAGTTACTATGCTGCCTCTACTTTCCTGGCCTGAGACCTTAGCATTACTAGAACTTCAATTTACACATTCTGGCTTGCCAGATACATTGAAATACAACATCCTAGAACTTTGCCTAGAGTTCTGTGATTTGGAATGGAAGCTTATGGCACAGCTCAATCTGTCATTTGAAATATCAATGCAAATAGTTCAGAATATGAATTTCTCAGATTTATCAGGAAAGAAGCTACAACAGGCAATTGAAACATGCATTTCAAGGGGTTCAAGTCACTGTTATGAATATAAGTATATTCTCTGCTTATTATTTTGGGGCGGTAAAGGACAAGTTTAGTGACTTTAAGGATATTTAAAAGAGTTCATTTTTAAAGGATGTTAGGTTGAGCAATGTTTGAGGTTTGCTGGTGGTAGTAATGTAGTGCATTAATAATAGTAATAGAATACAGTGTTAAAAACAGTGTCAGACAATGATTTGGTAAAACTGATGAGAGAGAGAAAAAGTAATCTGTTGCTTTTCAGCAGTTAGAATGAGGTAGGTAATTAGGTAGGTAAGCATGACAAACGTCTCCATTTTTGGGTGGAGCCCACTTACCTGATCTTGCCTGTGAAGTCCTACCTCCTCAAAGCTGATTTACCTATGAAGCTGTCTCATGTGGCTTTCTGTGAGTGCTGCAGCAAAAAGAAAAGAAAATACTATATAGAGGTAATTTCAGATTTTCTAAGCAACGGTATTCCACTATGTTAGGAAAGTGAGTCATGAAACAATGTAGATTATAATTACAATCTTTAAAAGAAGTTTAATTGCAACTTGGATTTCTTTTCATAAGGTAATTTGTGCCTATTATTGTGGAACAAAGACTTGAAACAAATCCATAATTGTATATATATTTTAGTCCATTATTGTCATTAAAGTAATCATTCTACTATAATATTGGATGAAAGATAAGGTGCCTTGCTAATGTACAATATTCATTGAACTACATTTTGTCTTGAATTTACTTAAAAGCAGTCTCATACAGAAATGCTGAAACTGAAATAAGGCAATTTCCTGTTGGTCTGTTCCTGGTAATTTAGGGCAGAATCTGAGGCAGAACATATGTAGCAAGCATACCATAAGGTATGAAACCACGCAGTGAGCTTTCTTCTTCCTACCATCCCTTGTTCTTTTGATGTTATAGGAAGCAAGTTTTGAAAAACATAAAGTGATTATAAGATTTATAAGTAAAGTACTTTTAAAAACCTTTCAAACTTTTAAGTGCAGATGCTTTCTTATGAAAATTGTGGTGATTTTGTATTTCATAGCTGAAAAAGCAAAATAGTAAGAGAATAACACTTTCTGTATACAAGAGACAGATAGTATTTGCTTTTTCATGAGAATGGAAATAACTATCATTAGTAAGCTAAGTGATGAAAGCAATTGATTTGCCCTTGTCAAATCTGAGACTCTTTTTTGGCTGTTATACAAATACCAGAAGGGTCACAGTGCTATTCTAGAAATGCCAAAAGGGCCACAGAGAAATCTTGTTCTAGGAAAAAAAAAGATTGAAGATGAATAAGGTATACAATTAGTGCTTAAAGTAGTCTACAGGACATAAATGAGTTGAAAAAATAATTAGGGTGTTTTTTTAAAAATGGGTTTTAAAGAAAACATACTTGATTTGTAATAATGTCATGTGGTATCTTTCAAAATTTTAATTTTTTTTTAACAAATAATGTTTTTTGAGTCACTTATTTAAGATTAATATTAAAAGGACCTCAAAAAAGAGAAGCTCTTTGACAAGCATATGAAGTTTAGTAAAAACCACATTTAAAATTATATAATAATTTATCAATATATTTGCACAAGAAAGATGAATTAATCTCTATTAAATATAAATCAGAATTATTTGTTCAGTATATTTTTATATAGACTCACAGAATTGTTGAGGCTACAAGGAACCACTGAAGGTCATCTAGTCCAACCTTCCTCTCAAGCAGGGCCACTAGAGCAGGTTGAATGCCCAGACAACTTTCAGAGGGCTTTTGAGTATGTCCAAGGATGGTACCTCCAAAACCTCCCCAGGCAACCTGTGCCTGTGCTCACCTTCACAGCAAAAAGAAAATGGTCCCTGATATTCAGGGGAAACCACTTGTGTTTCAGTACCCCTTGCCTCTGATCTTGTCACTCAGCACTGCTGGGAGGGGGAGCCTGACTCCATCTTCTTTATAACCTGCCTACAGATATTTGTATAGATTGATATGACATCCCACACTCTTCTCTTGTCTTCTCTAGGCTTAACAGCCTCAGATTTACAAGTGTGTCTTCATGTGAGAGATGCTCCAAACCCTTGATCATGTTACTGGTCCTTTGTTGAACTGTTTTCATGAGCCACATATTTCTCTTGTACTCCACACGTGGCCTCATCAGTTCTGAGCAGAGAAGAAGGATCTCATCTCTCAATCTGATGGCAACTCTTTCCCCGTAGTTACCCAAGGCCGAGAACCCTCTTTGCTATAAGGACACTGGCTTACATTCAACTTTGTGTTCTCCAGGAGCACCGGGGCCTTTGAAGGAAAGCTGCTTTCCAACAGGGTGGCCCCCAGCAGGTACTGCTCTATTCTTTGTGTTCCTCTCAGCCCATTTCTTCAGCCATTTGAGATTCCTTTACATGGAAGCATGAACCTCTGGGCATATAAGCCACACCTTCCAGTTTTGAGTCATTGGCAAACTTCCTGAGGCTATGCTCCGCCCCATCATCCAAAATATTAATAACGATTTTGAGCAAAGTTGGATACAGTGTTGATGCCTAGGGTACACAGCTTGATGCTGGCTTCAACTAGGCTTCGTGCCACTGATCACCACCTATAGGTCCAGCTGTTTGACCAGTTTTCAGTCTGCTTCACTGTCTAGTCATCCAGCCCATGCCTCATTAGACTCTTTCTGAGGAACTTACGGGAGACATTGTCAAGAGCCTTCCTGAAGTGCTGGGAGACTTGCTTGCTATTAGACTTCTTAAGGAGCTAAGCTTAGAGGAGCTTTTGCACAGTGCAAAGTTGGATGATTATTTTTCATTTTGTGTGAATGTCATATATAAATAATAAAAAAGTTTTAGTTCATTTATATTGGGATTCTTTTGCCCTGTTTATGATACAATAACTATTTTGCTCATGAGAAGTTCATCAGTAGGACTCCCTGCAGGCTTTCAGAAATGCCTGTCTACTCTGTTTCTCTCTTCCAATGGATGTATCATCAGTGATAGCATATGGGGTGGTTAATTTCTGTTGCTTTTAAGAATACAAAATGATGGATGCTATTGCCTGTATTCCAGTGGAAGAAAAACTAGCAACAGAAAGGTTTGTTTTAGAATGCTCACTCTTTGAATGCATATTATCAGACTGAATGTATAAGACTTACGCTTACATAGGAAAGAAAACAGTGAGAGACAGCATCCTGCACGTGAGACCCTAATGTTTAAAAGAGGACATGTAATGCAGGTGTGATGAGGATCATGTCTGTGGATAGGTCATAGTTTCTCAGCTCGTATTTATTTTGCTGCAAATTTAGTAGGTAGGAAGCCAGCCTCAGGCTAGCTGGAAGTCCTTCTTTTATAAATAAGGAGGAAAATAAATGGTTACTCTATAAACCCTTGATAAACTAAACTGAGGAGAAATAACTTCTGGAATATATAATTTTCCATCTGAATATTTGCATTATTTTTATAGCATATTTTCCAGTTTTTATAATTAATAAGAAAGTTAGCAGTGTAAGTTTAATGATACAGAATTATTTCTATATATATACTAAACCCATAATTCTTTTTTTGTTGTGCAATACCTCATACATTGCACGGCTAGGTTGTAAGTTTGTTGGCAAACTTTCACAGTTATGTCTCTTGGTGTTGTAAAGCTCAGTATGCTTTGTGAAACTCCGTTTTTCTTATATTTAACCATTAATTATAATGTTTAAAGGCAAAAAGCCCGACAACTAACCTTGCAAAAGTTGATACAGAAAACATGTGCTTGTGCTTTTTGCTGTGATTTCTGTCATCCTAATACAATTACATTAAGCAAAAGATGTAGTTTGCAAAGAATATTGAAGTTCTTTTAATGCCATGAAATTAATATGAGTAATTTGGCTAAAACAGTTTAATTTCTGGTAATCCTTGTAGAGTCCTAATGTTCCAGTTCAATTTTTGGATTATTCTTAATGTTGCTTCCTAACAGGAAGAATGCAAATATTCTCACCTCTTCGGTGAGAATTCTCACCAGATTTGGAAATTAGAAAATTTAAAGTTTATGTTTGAAAAAAGAAAAAAAAAAAGAGAACCCACAAAGACCTGAGTTGATCAGGTAACAGCCAAGAACACAGCACTTGGGGTGGTACAGAAGGAGGGTAATCCTCTAGTGTTTTCCATTGTATCAGCTGCTAGGAAAGTTTACTTACAACTTTGAATTATACAAATTTTAAATGTTTGGACAACTCGATACTATAACATAGAGTGGAACAAGTAATCTACCTCAAAAATTTATTTAAGAATATTTGATAATATTAACACTGTCTTGTAAATCCACACCACATATTAGGGATATTTGCTGCGCTGTTGTGTGGAATCATACACAAGTGTAATGAGGGATAACCTGTGGCTTAGAAGGGAATTTTCTTGGCATACTTGTGCAGGCAGAATGGCCACTCCCTGCTGACAAACACTATTGAACTATTTCAGTGAACTCACAAATCAAAAAATCCTGGAACTACACAGTATTAAAAATTATCATTAAACAATAATAAGGTTCCAGTCCTACTAAGCATATGAATACTGTCAGCAGTATAGTGATTTCAGGATCATGTAGACTTCTGTGCAGGCCTAGAGCCTCTAATTTTATTTTGAGATTCTTGAGAACTCAAGACGAAGGCATGACGAAGAAATTATTCTTTGTGTTCCTTTGGTTTTTTTTCCAGTATTTAAAAAAAAAAATCAGAACATTACTTTTTTTGTGGATATATTCAGTAATCTGTACTAAGCACTTCATACAATTTGCCTGTGAACTAGGTTTTAGACTTCCATGATACAGGTGGAAGTTTCCACAGCAATAGGCAGCACGCACACTATCAGTCTGCCAAGACTTTTATAGGATATGTTGGAAAACATTGAAGAAGATAATATTAATCTTATGAGGAATCCTTAAGCTCTGGAATATTTTTAAAATTTTATTATTTTTTCTATTATTAGAGCAAATCATGGTCTGTGCAATCTGTGTGACCTCCTTTTCTTTTTCTTGATGTAAGTAATTTTCAAAAGCTAGTGTAATGATTACAATAAAAAGACTATGTGAAGCAGGACTGTCTGCTGTTTTGACTGAACTTAAGATATGTATGTCTGGTGTTCGGAATTTTAGTTAGGGCTAACATCTTTGCTGTCACCTTTTTCTGATGGTGTTGTGGCTGTTCTAGCTGTGTATCATGACTGGGATGAGGAAAGTCAAAAAGACAGAGTTTACACACATCTCTCCAGCTTTGTTATCCACATCATGCACAGATGGGCATGTTTGCTGGAACCACAAAATTCCTAGGTTGGCAAAAGTGGAGCATTTGTGTTATAGATAAGAAAAATAAGATAAGAAAAAGAAAAAAGAAAATCCAATTACTATTCTAACCAGGTTACTGGGCAAAGCCTTACAGAGCATTACATCCAGTGCAGCAGCTTCACTGCTATTTCATAGCTATATAATATAGCTCAGTCTGATCTAGATCCTGACACTGTGTTTTGCTGTGCAGAAGTAACTCCCAACAAACAAAATGTGGTGTGAAAAAAGTTAATGTCTTAAATTTCCTAACGTCATAACAGACCTTTTTTATCAAATTGCATTCTTATCTCTAGTTTGAACAGAAACTGAAACTTTTCTGTACCTAACAAATGCTCAGGCATCTTTGTTGCTGTGGAGTACTGATTTTATTATGCCTGCAGGCATAAAGAAATTGTAACATTTATATACAGCAATACAAAATAATTATGAACAGTTCTACTGGAGTATGGATCAACCCTATGCAGAAATTTAAGTCCTTGGTCATAAGATTAGCTAGGGGCCTGTTTCTGGGGCTTTTGGTTTTGTTTTTGCTGTTTCTGGTTTTGGTCTTTTGGTTTGGGTTGTTTTTTTTTTCATTCATGCTTATGCATACACCAGTTTAGAAACTTTTCTACATAGCTGGATCTGTTTGGGTAGCCTATGTGTAAGCCCAAGCAAGAAATTCACAGCTTAGAAATTTGTACATGTCAAGAAATTTCTCCTATGTTTTTTTGTTGCTCTTGGGTTTTTTACTGTCTTCTGCAAGAACTGAAAACAAAAGAATGCCTCACAATTTAATGGTTTGAAATAAATTTAAAGAGTTAGATTAATCAAGTTTTCCTCTCGCCACTTTATGTCACATGACTGTGTGTTTGAGGACTAAAACATTGTTTCAATTTGATTATTGACTGATCTTTTGGAAAGCTGATCAAGTAAATTTTGTGCTATGTTGGTTTCTTTTTTACTCAATCAAAGGTTGACAGCACATGCAATTGAAAAATTGGATATAGGAATAAGTAAGGTTATTTAGTGCTAAATATTTATAACAGTGGAACAATTTTTTGAGCTGAGATACTATAAAGAGTTAGGATTTTAGGGTAGCATTATGTGAAACTAGAATATAAAACTGCATAAAACATGTAAACTCTTAGCCTTTTTAATGGCCTGCTTAGAAATATGTTAAATCTTTTTCTTACAGCTCTTTCTGTTGAATTGCTTAATTCTGTGGTTAAAACCTTTCTCAACATTTTTTTCTGTAGCAACTGATTCTGAAAATTTGATTGTAGGGTTTTTAAATCTTTAAAGTGGTGGTTTTCCAAAATTAAGAGGGAAAAATTGAAAACAAAGCTGATATGAGAATATTTTTAAAGTATATGTGACTATTCACGGTGAATGGAGTATAAGTTGCAAATCTAGGAATATGTTGTGGCTGGAACCTTTTGCCAATACAAAATTTGTACAATATTTTGATCCACTGGCATTTTTAGGATGCTAATACGTAAAATGTGTCTCTGCATAGATATTTAATGTCTCTTTCTGTTTATTTGCTTTTTAGGTAAGTACCATTTATGAAGGACGTAGTTTGGTGAGTGTTTTCATTGTGCCCTTCAGTGAATTATATGTCCAGTGAGTACACAGAAAATCTTTTAATGTCTTGAGATTTTGAACTCATCAGAAATTACTGTCATGTGTAATTAAATCTTTCTGCTGTGTTCTCTGGATTTTGCATGAGATCTGTAGGAACACATCAACATGTATTGTCTTGTCCTCTTCTCTGACACATGGTGCTTCAGATGACTGCGAATGTAGGCAATATTCCTTGGCACTTCTTTGGAACTTTTCTGTGTTTAGAGCTCAAGTACAAAAACCTATAAGTGATTTAACTGCAGTATTTTCAACTTACCATTATATTGGCCCATAACTCTCATATTACTGCAAATCTGAAGTCAGATGAGTTACCTTGAATGCTGCCATTTAAAAAGAAAAAAAAAAAGCAGACCTGTATGAAGATTTATAGGAAGAAAACAGTAAATATATAAGAACTTGTGCCAAAGTTCTTGAAGCTTATATGCCAAGAGTTTTAAGGAACAAAACTAGGAGAGAATACAAACTGTTTACTCAATGGTCATGTGATGTTCAACAAAAAAGCATGGTATTCAGGGTTTGCACAAATTGGTATTCTGAGCTCTAGTGATGTGATTCAGCAAACTATAGCAAGGTCTATTTATAAAGAAAATTGTAAACATTTACACAGAAATATAGCATTTAAGGCTACTAGTGTTTAATTTGCCTGCTTAAGTTACACATTTGAATTAAAAGATGCTATAAACCACTTTATCCCTGCGCAGTTGGAAATTGATAAATATATGTAGTTTTATAATTTATATGAGTGTTTGTGATTTAAAGCATAGATAAAATGGTGTTATGAAATACCTTGTGACCCAAGTCATACACAAAAATCTTATATAATGATGACATTTCTGTGGTCTTTATGAGCTATAGTGCGGGCAGACATGAGTGAAAGCTGAAACACACAAGGCAGAAGCAGAAGCATTTTTATATTCCAGTAATTCTGGTGAATAATTTTCTGGACTATATGTAGGTACATGAGCTACTTAAAAATTCATGGAAAACAACACTGTATTGTCAGAAGTTATATTTCCACTTCATATTAGGAAACAGAGATAAGAAAATTTGGGAGGTGCAAGACTGAAGATGATATTTTTCATCTCTATTTCCAACTGATACATATCTGGCTCTGCATATGCTGCCTTAGGAAGCAGCAACACATCCAGGAACCAAGAGACTTGCATTAACTGTGCAGATATTTTATGTATGTTGAAGATGTGAATTGCTGAGCTGGGCTCTACTGCTCTTCTGTGGGGCAAGCTCACTTTTCTTTTTTTGTACCCTCCCCAATTTACTCTGGACAAGTTTCCAGGACTTTTACTGTTCCATGTTAGAAATGCATATACAGAGTCATCTGTCAGTAACTGTTTCCTATACCTGTGTCCTCAAAGCATGACCTCTCTCCCTGGAGACTGGGAGAAGGAGACTGTATCCAGATCCCTTTGGATGTTCCTAGTTCAGTGTAGGGGAAGACTGGAAACTTTGCTTCATGCAGCACAGGTATTAGGGACTCTTCTACTAAGAAGTTTGTCTCAGTGATGGTGTATGGTAAAACAGACATTAATTTGTGATTTCTACAGTGCAACTTTAGACACCCTCAATGTTTGTCAGGACTTTGCTCAGAGGGATTATAATCTCATAAAGACTTCTTAGTCTATAACTTCACTGGCCAGTAGGGTATAACAGGGGAGTTACTGCAGCTTCAAGCAGTCAGTACTGATAAACCAGTGCCTACATTGCCTGTGCTTGGGATTATTTCTACTTGTGTCCCAATGACCACAGAGCACTGTGTACACACACCTAGTACCTACCTTCTGGTTTCACTTTGTTTAGGTGCTATTCACGTACCACAGGACTTCTCTGCTATGCAAAACAAAGTGATTAAGGTGGACTAGTTTCACAGTGCACTCCCAAGCCAAACTAAAACACAAATATAGATACAACCCCGAACTGTGGGTATTTTATCTAATTGCTGATTTTGCTAAGGCATTTTACAGAAAGAGAACATGTTTATGTTCCTTAAACAACGAGGCCATAACATGGGTCACATAAAAGAACTCTGAAATGAGTGAAAAATTGTGCTTTTTTTCTGAAATGTAAAATTTGGTCAAATATATAAAAATGGGTTATATATAACTGTTGTCACCCTGAACAACCATATGGACCAGTTAACTAAATAAGCCTTTAATCTTTTGCAGCTACAATTACAGATTTCATACTTTATTTCTAATGTGGAAAACNTTATTAATAATTAAATGTTGGTTGTTCAGGCAGGAAAAAACAGAGTAGCTGGAGAAGTCTTTAAACTAGAATCTTTATTTTGGCAACTGTAATTTATAGTAAGAGTTTACTAATGCAGTTGTTTTGATTGCTTTTTCCAAAGTTCTCTGGTGCCTCTCTTAGAGTCACCATGGGATTAAAATGAAATGAGATGTGTTTACTGATTCCTTTAATCCCTGCAGAGATGCTCTGTTCAAAATTTGGTGCAGACTCAAAAGGCACAACATCTTTGCCCACTTCTTTTAATGGGAACAAGCATTCATATAAATAAATCTTTTATTTCACAATGCCTGTTTTTAGGAATTTCCAACAGCGTTCTTTACATATGTAACAGGAAAGAGATGATCTAAGGTCAGTGCAAAATTTGAGTACATTTTAATTTGTGTTGCTCTTCAGAACACACTTGCAAATATGTCTAAATTTCATAATTATCCAGTGGAATTATTTATGAGCTGTTGGGATAAAAAGACACCTTGCAGAAATATGCTCCAGTAGTGTCCTGAACTGAAATGGCCTGGTATATTATGTGCAGTATTCCTCTAACAAGGAAATTGACAATTAAATTTCTGTATCATTACTGAAACAGCCTTCTAAGTTAATTTTACATTTTTTCAGAAAGAAAGGAAGAACCATAAAGTGATATATAGAACACATTAGATAATACAGGTACCATGAAAATAAGAACTATAGGTTTCTATAACAAATAGCTGTCAAGGACAGCTAGAAATGAGTCCAGGATTGTCCGACATAGCCACCTACATTATAATGGTGTGATGTTCAGCACCTTTTTTCCAACACATAAATAATAGAACATAAAATTAACTGCTAAACAGTACAAATGTTGTTTTACACAATGTTATGTTGTCAAGTTAGTAAAGTAGAAGCTGAAAATTTACACACTGTACAAAAAACATTATGAAGAACTGACACGCAGAAATGCGAGTACAAATTTTATTTCCCAGAAACTGATTTACTGCCTTGGACATTATGAGGGAAGTTATGCCTTCTGTAGGAAGAAAACCCTACCTATTTAGAAAAAACTACAGAAACTAATGTTGCTGAACTCATGTATTTCAATCTACATCTGCAGGGCTACCATGAAGTTTTTATCTTATGCTTTATGTTGTGGGCAGAATAATATAAATTCCTAGCTTTTTTNAACACCCCTACTTTAATAAAGTTTATTTCTTATTAGGCAAACTAAGATTGTTTTTACTACTAAATTATTTTATCACCATCATAAACTTCAGCTAAGTTGGTGGTTCAGATTTTCCATTGTCATTAGAAACAATAATTTCTGTATCTTAATTATGCAATCTA
>VWZQ01008303.1:402721-420258 GCA_013397015.1 Myiagra hebetior | reverse complement strand
AACTCATGATCTCACCAAGCTATGGCAGACAGGTTTAATCAGGGGTATGATTTAACACTTCTTGAGCAGTTCTCACACCTAGCCCCCAGCTCCAGACAGTGGCCACAGAAGAGACAACAGCTATCTCCAGCAGAAGGGTATCACCTCTGTATGGCATAGATATTAATTACCAAGATGGGAATATAGAAAATCAAAAGACTTCAGCTCTATGCCTGGACATGTGACTTTTGTTCTTGCTCTGTGTATAGATCTATAATGACGCAGCACTTAATTATTTAAACCTAATTTTTATTTGGAACCCATTTGGCTGGCATGCGCAGTCAAGGGTCACTGAAGAATGGCACCAGCTAAAACAGTTTTACAGCAAAAGGCAGCAGAGGGTAAAGACAGAAAAGCATTACAGACATCAATGAGAGGAAGACCACTTAATCTACAATACTGAAGTGATAGTGACTTTATGTAATGTACTCGAGGCAAGTTTCTCTTGAGTGTTTTTCTTAAGCTAGTACTTTAAAAGGCTGCGGTCAGAATCTTTTTGTTTAATATTTAATTTTCTTATTAGTTTTATTTTTTCCATTTTGTATAGCCTCCTTATTACTGCCTTAACAATTCAAATTTAACTCCCACTTTTTCTCATTAATTTTAGTCTGTTTTACTCTCTGCTTGCCCAAAAAAGTCTAAGAACATGTAACATTTCTTTACACTGAAGAACAGCAAGAAATGTACTTAGTTCCTTTCAAACAGGAAAGAATACATACCTCTTTCTTTGTAAATTGTGTTTGTTTGTTGGCAGTGTCAATGATGACATTACAGAAGTTAATATATTTTGTAAGGGTTATGTTACTTCTATTATGACAGCAAACAAAGATGAGCAATTGCCTAAAGGCATAAGAAATATAGAATCTCTGAATCAAAAGCATTAAAATTCAGTATTTCAAATAGCATGATTTAATATCAGTATTCCCTCTGATATACCACATAATGAAAAAAGTACTTACAAACTTGTGAAATTATACGTATGGGGTATCAGTTGATGAAAAATATGAAGCAATGACAGCAAAATGAATAAAATGTGGTGAAATCTATAAGCATGTCAGCCCCCAGCAACTGGAATATCTATTAAATATATTTAGCACTACACAGCCGCCACAGGATAAGTTAGTGCTATTGGAAGCTTCTTACCTTAGGACATAAAATGAGAGTCTTTTACATAGTCCAAGAAATCATCTATTGCATGCCAGGAAATGTTATTTCAAAAAACTTCCTGTTTCCCCCTCCTACTTTACTTTGTAAAAGATGTCAGATAGACAGATTTATTCACAGAATTTTTAAAACACATCCTAGGTGTAGTTTTGGATTAAAAAATGTTGCCTTGGGGACCTTTGCTTCAGAAAACAGTATTACTATTGTAGTCAGGTATTCCAAAAAAGTTTTTCTTGTTCCCAAGTCTAGAACCGAAACAGGCTTATTTATGAAACAATGTACAAAGAACCATTTTTAAAAGAATGCCACTCCATAAACCTGATGTAACACTAAGAGTCTTGTTCAAGCTTTGTGAACATGTTATTGACATCCTGGTAGACTGATACAATGCCAAAAAAAACCCCTTTAGTTGCAAGACACACTACTACAAATTATAGTAGTCTTTCCATGTCACAGGAAATAAAAATTAAAGAAAAAGAACAAAAACCAAAACTAAACCAAAAAACCCAACCACAATATTTAGAAAGAGTAGTTTCATTACTATTCCATCTGCTGTCAAAACTTGCAGAAAGTTAAATTGTTATCCTAATTTTTGAGCAAGCATTTAAAACCAGTATGCTGGAAAGTTATACTGTCTGTAAGAAGCAATAGCTCATTCTTCACAGCTGAAGGAAAAAAAAAGGTAATTAAAAAATGTTTATTTTATCAGATTGTTTTGTCAATAATAAAATAGAAAATCTGACTGGATTTCTTGATTTGCCAGCTATGACTTTCCTTCTTCTCCTTCTCCTTCTCCTTATCATTTTCAGAAAACAAAAAAAATAACAAACCAAACCAAACACAGAGTCCTCCAAACACCCTAAAGGCTGAATCTCAGTTATGGAGTCTTGAAGGATACGAGAAGTCTCTTGCTATACTTTCAATTATTTGCATGCTAGTTGAAATCCATATCCACCACTCATTATCTTTAAATACCTATAGCATAGTAATTATTTTCTATAAAAACCAACTCTAATAAACAACAAACTCTCAAAACTGCTGAGTTCTGTATTGTAATAGAATTTTAGTTGTCAGTGAAAAGCAGTTTTAGAGAAACTTTGAATAAAAGATGTCATCAAATTTAAAAATGATGGCATTTAATATTTTGACATCATAAAAATAGTATGAAAAATAAATTAAGTGTCTATTGAACTGTGGAATTACTTCAAATATGCATAGGTATAGTGTATCCTCATTAGTAAAGATGTGTGAACTTTAAAGGAGATGAACATTTCTGTAGGTGAAAAACAAGAAAAATGCAAACAAAAAAAATTAAATCAGTGATTGAAATATTGAAATTATTTCCACTTGCTAATTTAAATGATAATAAGCTTTTGAGATTTAAATATTTATTTAAATCTCTTCAACAAAATGAGGGGACTGTTCACTCTGTCTGTGTTTGAAGAACATTTGTCCCAAGTTCTGCCTAATATTCTGAGTGTGTTGTGTATCGAGGCCTAAGGCCATTTCACAGCTGTCTGGTCAGACTGTCCTCATAGAATGAACCTTCTTACAAAGATTGAAGAAATCTTCCATCTGTCCTGCAAAACACATCAGTTACTGGGTATGATGTTGAACCCATAAATTAAATGATGCAGAGTGGTCAGTGATACTCAGGACCCTACAGTGGGCTGTCTTCGCATAGCATTTGGCTCTGAATTCCTTCCGGGCCCTACATGATACTGTTAAGACAGAAAGACAATAATTATTTTTTTATGCATACAATTGGCAGTGTTTGAAATAATAAAATATAACACAGGGCGTATTGCAACCCACTGAACTGTTGCTTTTACACTGTGTGGCTTGGGCTTTTGCGTGAAGGCCTTTAGTGGTATTTGGGGATAAAAAATTCTAGGGTTGCAGTGGAGGACTGTGTAGGACAAAGGAAACTGAACTTAATGCATTCTGGTCTGTATCACCTGCAGGAAGTCATCTTCAGAATGAACTGCTTCAGGACCTTATCCTGATTTTGTCTTAGAACTGGCTGGAGTGGTCTGGAAAAGAGCCAGGGAGAGATTGTGACTCCAGAGCCTGGCAGCTCATGGGCTATCTTTGTTTCTGCAGTGTGAACACAGCCTGTGCTGAGGTTGGCAGTGTCACTTGTGACAATGCTGTTGGTAGCTAAGGAAATTCAGTCTTCCTCCTATATGTGTATTGATCAACAGATCTGAATATGGGGGGAGCCTAGTTGTGGAGCTAGACAAACTCACAGTTTGAATCCCTGTGTCTGAGGTTATTTGGTGACCACAACCAGAAGATTGTCCAGTTCTTGATACCATTACTTAAAAAAGTGCAGTCCACAGATGCTTCAAAGAATGATTAGGAAGTATGGTGAGTATTTTCATGCCATCTACAGGACTGGTGTAGGACAGGACTTATCAAAGGACTAAATAGGAACAATTCTACATTTAAAGCTAGTAAGGTATTCCTACTTATTTTTATTTGTAAACCCTTATAACAAAAATTAATCTTGTTCTTGAGAAGTTGTTGTTGTTGTTGATTGGAATTGAATTTGTTACCCAAATATTACCTAAATGGAACAGCATACAGTACAATTTGCGTGCACCAAAGCTTTGAGCAGACACTTTTGGACGAAATCACACCACATCCTATAAAGGATGATTTATTAATTTTTAAATTAGATCATTTAAAAAATAATAATTGGATATTAACTGTGGAAAGACTACCTGAGAGAGCACAGCACTAAAATACTTAATATTTATATGCTTTCTAACCTGGCAGGGAAAACTGTGACAATCTTCCATCACTGTACAAATCTAGGAAGATATATAAAGATATTTTAAAATTAATCACTCAAAAGCCCCACAAAACAAAAAAAAAACCCACTTCAAAACCGAAAGAAAAATCAAGAAAGCAACTGAAAAGTTTAAGCTACATTTTACTGGGATAAGAATTAATGAAAGAATTAATGGGTAGACTTCACTGACATTTGTTTCTTTTTAAAAACTGCTGCCTATAGTGATCTCTCACAGTTTTAAAATTTAAGAACTATAATACTTTATATATCCAATAGACAATTCCAGGGGACAATAATAATAACAATAAGAAAAGATTTTTTTGTGTTTCCAACTCCTCCATTCTGTTTTTTTAACAATTTTTTTTTTTTTTTTAATAAAATACAAGATCTCTTTCCCATAAAAGATTGGACAAGGTGATCTTCTGAAGTCCATTCCAACCTGAGCTGTTTTATGCCTTCATGATTCTAAATGGCATTGCAATGATTTTGTAGCTCACCAGTACCTGAAAGGCAATTATTAATTCAGATATATGGGCTTGCAGAAATACTGGCAGTCTGACCTTCAGCTCAGTATAAATGTTGATCAGTGGAGCATTGCTTGTCTCTCTACATTGAAAACAAACTAACCAAACAAACCACACACACAAAACTTAGACAAAACAAACAAAAACTAACAGTGAACCAGAACTGACTGATCTTCCTAAGAATTTATTTACTTTTTGTCAAAAGAAAGCCAATTTATATTTTCCATTTTTACAAATATGCCAAAAGATGCAGCATACCTTTACAGTGCATTCTTACATGCTTTGGTTAATTGTGCCAGAATATTTTCTGTATCATGGATAAGGGCTTCTAATTTTGGAAGTCTGGATATTTATAATTTCTTATGAGCATTGGCTATTTCAGATCATTGCTTTTCTGGAATAAATATGTTATTATTTAAGAGCTTTCTTTTCAATATGCTTGTGAGCTAATTACCAGATGGTCCAGGCATAGTTTTGAACGTGATTGTGCTGTAGTATTTTCAGTTATTTTGGCCTATGTGTGTGCCTATAAATTGCCTAGAGACCTGAAAGTTACACAACTTTTAGTGAATGTATACAGATGGACTATGTTCTTTAGAAAATGCTTAATTTGTGTCCTCTAGATCTTGCCTTGAGATTTCTACAGAAATGTTACTCACTTGCAAAGTAGTTAGCATATGAACACATGTAAGACTCAAAAAAGACACTATTTTCTAGAACTTTTGAGGGTTTATAAGTAAAAATACAGAAATTTAGTCCTGGAGAGAGGAGGGAGTGTTGATCTTATATGAGAAGCAAATAATTTTGTCCCCTAAATCTGTAATTAGATTTTCATTGCATTCGTGCCTGAATTAAATTGAATTATGTGGGAAAAAAAAGCTTTTTATGAACAATGAAAAAATTACAGAATCCAATGTAAAAATTACCTTTCCTAGAAAAATGAATGTAAATATACAGTCTCCATCACCAGACTGAGCAGTGTGCTTATCTAAAATGCACGTGAACAAGAACATATCCTTAAGCCTTCCTTAAGAACATGCCTCAAATTTTACAAGATTTGTTTACATCTTCAGACTTTTAAAAAATATTATGTGTTGATATTGATATATTTTATAATGCATATTTGTATGATGGTGATTTCAGATGTGACTGAATTCCATCTGGTTTCAATACTGCCACCAACTTCATAGCTAAAACATCAGTGTTTAAGGCATACTGCATCTTGTGGCAGCTGTCTTTTTATTGCTATGGAATAAGAGGGCCTATCTAAATACTTCATCTAGGTCAATGTTATAGGATTCCTTAAGCAATATTTAAAACATCACAATAAATTTAGAGCAGATGAAGAAGCTTGTTTCCATAAAAATTCCTTGTCCAAACCCAAAGACATTTTATCAAATGATTCTGAAATTCTATCCAATTCTATAAAATAATTTGATGTGTGTGGTATTAAGTGGATGCGTTACAGAAACCACTACCAGTCATAGGATCTTCCTTGTATATGCATGGGAGATCCCAGTTCCATGACTACTTCCCAAAAATAAAGAACTGCTCTTTTGTACAGTCTTCAGCTCTGTTAAGAAACGCATTAAGAACTGATGGTTTAAACATATTTTCAATAATAATTTTTTCACATTAAAATCTTGCTGATTGTATAGTAAGTCTTTAGTTAGTCAAATGCTTCTTAAGTACTGATTCCTAAAATGTTCAGGTTTTTGTCCATTTTCTCATATTACATATAGAATCTTAAAAAAATTCATGAAGCGTAATGAAATGATCTTCCAGGAGGCTTGTCACAGTTTAAAAATAGCACACTCTACTGGTTAATTGCAACTGGCCAATTGTAAGTATCAAAAAGGAATTTATTATTGAACAGTATTGCATTCACTGTTGGTGTATTAACTAGATTAATTATATTTGGCAGTCACAGTTAGCCTTACATCTTTAAAACACATCATGAAGAATAATTAATTTTTGCAAAATGATGTAAGAGATCTAAATGAGACTGAAAATGTGCTCTCTGGGAGTGATTTCTTTGTGTAGGACAGATCAGGTATTGTACAATACTAAAATAAAAAAAAATTACATTTAGACTTTCTGTCCTCCTCTTTGACATTGTTTATGCATATTTTTTTATAAAAGCCTTGAGGGTTTCTTATATGGTATAGTAATTCTTTACGTGTAGAATATATCTGTGTACTGTTGAAATATTAGCATGGAGAAGTAAAAAGACTGAATGAAAAGCACTGTATATGAAGGATTCAGAAGATATCCATAAACCTATGAAACATCCTAGAACAGCATATATAAGAATATTTCAACTGGTGGAAGTGTGGTGAATTAATGTTTCAATGAACTACAATTTCTGCCTTTTACTTTCTAATAAATTTATGTAAAATTATTTGAAACATGCTTTTGTATTTGGATAAGTTGCACTAGGGGCTACAAGTAAAAATTCTAAACATCCTGGATTAATTATAGAAAACCTACATGCCAAGATTTCATGTCACTGGATTTACTGAGAGAAATTCCATTTGGGTCTATTACAGTGCACCAGCTCTCAGTTTAGAAATCTTCAATTAAACAAACTTTGCTTCTTGACATCTGGGAAAAATGTGAATTTTATTCTATATGTTTATTTTACAATGACTACATGCCTACTTATTTTCAATAGGTATTGCTACAACAGTAATTGTAAAATGTTTGAAAATTTCCTGTGAACTTTATTGCTTGTTTATCTAGAGATATTTTCAGTTTTTCAGATGTTTTCAAATTTTTGTTCCATGTAAGAAATAATATAAAATGAAGTTCAGTCGTGAGCTACCTAAAGAATAAGCAAAAAAGGGGTAACTGCTGCTCAAATAATGGAACTGGGACTTTCATGTCCCTTTCTGATTATTGCTTTCTAAGGACTAGACTGAGAAGAGGAGCAGGTGCTCTTGGGTTTAGTTAGCATTCCCTTCCATACAGATGTCACAGTTGCTGTTCAGATGAATTCTACAACACCTACCTCATTTTTGAAGCAGCAACTGGGAATTTTCTGTTGAGTATGATTTCTGCAGTAATTTAATGGGGCATGTTCCAATGAAAAAATAAAGTCAAATCTGGGTTTCAGTGTTACTAACATAGTCAATTAGCCTGATTTTTCAACTGTTGAGCTTTCCAAATTCTTATCCATTTAGTGGAGCTGCTCTATGTCCAGCCCTCTAGAGGACAATTTCAATGTTCATTCTTAATTTAGGTAATTCTGTTATTCTCCTAGTCTTGACAAATATTAGTTTGGCCTTCACTTTTGGGCCAAACTAATCAAAATTCCTATTCAATATTTATTAAGAAAGTATTGCACCTTGGCTTTTCAAGTGATCAAACAACACTGAGAAAAAAAAACCCCTTAATTTTTAAAGTAATCCAAGTTTCACTTTTAGAGATTAAACATTGATTTAAATGAGTGTTTAGAAACATTTTTGCTGAGCATTTTGCAACTCAACCTCACCTGAAAAAATCAGAAATTTTCTGATATTATATGTAGTAAACTTGTGATCACAATCACAGAGATCTATAAAATAATACAAGACCTGTTTGACCCCTGTCAAGTGAAAGATATGAAATTCATGCAATCTTTTCTCCACAGAGTATTTTGTAGCGAGTCGTAGTCTTCTGGATGAACTGTTAGTGAAGTTTAAATAGTTAAAGTTAGTGAAGTTTATTAATAAACTGGAGAAAACAGTAAAGCAACAATTTTCTATTTATTTCAGTATTGGAACAGGCTTGAACTTAGTACCTGACAAAATATTGTGAGAAGATATAAAATACTCAGAGGTTGGCATCAGGCTTTAGTTGTAATGATATATTGCATTTTGGTAACAGTTTTATGTTGTTGGCAACATAAAGCAGTGTTTTTTGAAGAAGTCATTCAGTAGCTTTTCAGTTTTAGCTTAGTATTGCAATAGGAAACTAAGTCACATAACATGCTTCTGTCTTATATGTTGTGTTTTAAAGAGCACTTCCACAATGCGTTATCTGCTAATTCACACAATTAATACCTTGGGCATGGACTAGTGTTTCATTATTTTAACATGCAAATCCTGAGTTATGTGTATAACTTCACTATCATTTTGTAGGGAGTGGTGAGATAGTGCTGTCCCCAGTTACCTACACTAACTGAGAGAGAATATTTGAGAAGGTATAGATATCTGACTTTAGAAACAATGTCATTTACTCAGAAAAATCACTGTGTGGCCTATGATTACTATATAACATCTGTTCTATTCCTTCATACACACAAGCTTTCAAGCTATAGAGAGAAAAAATCAGAGTCTTCTCAGAATACTCCAGAAAATACATGTTACGGGAATCATTTTCTCAGGAAAAAAAATTTGGGATTTATTCAGATGAGTATTTCATTTAATTACCAAAATTTATCGGCCCAGTTTTGAAAACAGGGAACATCAGCAAAAAAGACTTTGAAAGCATGCTCTCTTTCTTCTCTATTTTAGTGAATTTATCCCATATTCAACTTTGTTGGAGAATTTCATGTGAAGGCACACATAAGTAAGAGCTTTTAAAGCTTGGTTTAAGAGGAATGGTGGCTATTTTCAGAATACCAGGAAATAATAGTGTTCTGGTGACTTTAATTAAAAGTAAGCCTGGGAAATGTATACTTAGGGGAAAATAACTTTAAAATGTATCTGTTTTCTTGATGAACCTTTTCTTCTAATCTTTTAGATTTTGTCTACATTGTAGTTGACATTTATTACTGAGACATTGTTTTAATATCTGTAGTTTTGGATAAATAGCAAAAGCAGTGCAGTCACTATGGCCCAAACATAGTGACTGCATGACATGACAACTAAGTGTTTATACTTCAAGCAGTGCTACCTTGGCTTTCCATAATGGTAACAAGTTCCCATGTTTATCATAGGTTATGTTGGCAAAACACCATAAAACCAATTTATGTCATGGGAGCTTTCCAAATTTCCCAAGTGTTAATGACCAAGCTAGTGACCAGAGGGCGTGACTTTAGAGACTAATCTTCTGAGTGGACCTCTCGATGTCTGCCTTTGTACCAGTGATATATTCCTTTTTTTCAGTCATCAAATGCAAGAAAAATAATCAAAGAGGTGTCTTATGTTTGCAGCAAAAATTTAATTCTCAATTTCCCTGGCTAGATCTAAAGTCTAGTATGTAAATATAGGATATAGTGGAATGCCTTGCCATCAGTCTTCAGGGATAATGGGGATCCAGGCCTAGATTCAACTGATCCTGCAAAGACATTAAATATATGTCTGACTTAAAGTGTAGGGGTCCCATTGCATTTCATCATCTCATCTGACTTAAATAATTTGCAAATTGGAAGGATTTCGCTGAAGAATATTTCAATAGACTGACAAGAGACGAGTCTGTAGTCTATTGCACCTGAAGTTGTTGCCTGGCTCAGAGATACTCAATTTAGGTGTCTGTTCTTCAAAAACATTGGGAGCACGTAGGAAAAAGAAGGTGTGGTTTTATGTATTGTGTGTTTCCTAAAAGCTGCAGTTTCTAAGCATTCTACTTCTTGCAGGCTGAGGTATATTGTGAGGGAAGAGTTCCATTTCTCACAAATATATTTGAGGAAATAATCAGTGAGGCTTCAGAACTGTTTGTTCACAATCACACAGTTAGTGGTTAACACCATGGATGGCATTGGGGTATTCAGCATTTTTAGTGATGTAAATGCAGTAGGATTTGGACTTCAAACTTTAGAAAAAGCTGCTATAATCTCATGCAAATTTGTACTTCAATCTGCAAATCAGAGAGGTTTGCTACTTAGATTGTCACATGTTTGCTCTTTATTGTACTCCTTTAAATAATAAATTAAAAAGAAACTAAGAATGGCTTTGTATACAGGGAATATTGGCCCATATTCATCTTATAAATCTCATTAAGTACTTTATAATCAGCTTATTATTCTGCTTCTGTTAAGAACGTTTTAGTCCACTTCTCTATGTAATGAATAATAATTTCCCTCTGTTTTCTACTTATTTTAGGACTGTAAAATGTTTGAGATAAAGATCTTGTCTTTTCTATGTTTCTTAGTAACCCTAAGCATCTGTGGTTCTATGTAGCTATAAAATACTATTCTACTACTGTTAAATCCTTGTCCATAGCTACATCCCAGCTACATATGCACACACGATTTTTCATTCAGCCCTATATATTAGAACAACTTCTGTATACTATTCCTAGGACAGTGAGAAACTCTTAATACTATAAAAAGTCTAGGGTTTATTCCTATTATTGCAGCTGGGAAACAGAACTGTTATCTGAAATAGCTTTCCTTTGGGCACTCAGTGATTTAAATTATGCGTTAATTCTTAAACAGCTTTTACTTAAGAAGTTGACTGGCTTCAATGTCTTTTCAATTACGAGTTTTATTCAATTTAATTCAAGTTACAAATATATGTATCTTTGTCCGAATACAAGTTGTCACTTAGTGCTAGAATTTTCCAGACATAAAATGCACAATTATACGTTATGTTTTGTCCACATCTGACAAAATGGAAAAAAAAAGGTATTTGTGTACCAAAGGTAGTTATCATGATGACTCCTGTCTAAAACATTATTTATAAGTACATGTGCGTAAACGTAGGTGGACAGCATCATATATTTCTGCATGAAACATGATCTGCAGACCCCTGGGTGTTGTTGGACTGGTTCTAGAGACATATGGGAAAGGCAATTAGAAAATAACAAAGTGTCGGCTGGCATAAATTAGCTCTCTGGGATCTGTACATCCACTGGTAGGTGCAGGGGAATTACAGTTTGACAAATTGAAAATAATACTGGACATGAAAAGGAAGGCGTTCCACAGAGGTAAAAATAATGTGTTGGGTGAATATTTCCTGGAATCATTATCAGAAATTATGATGAGAAACTTAAAACTTCTCATGTTTGTGTTGCAAAAATCCCATCTGTAAAATATGGTAAGGGCTGAATAGTCTGACAAGATAAATATTATCAATTTCTTGATTAATATTCAGTGAATCAACAGAAAGCAGAAGGTGCATAGTGTTAATAAGGAAAATTATTTTAAGCATCAGAACAGGCATGACAAATAATAGAAAAAAGATATTTAAATCTAAATTGCTACAGTTTATCTGGAAGCAAATCTCAGGCAATAATGCTCTTAAATTAAGGGGACTGGATGATCTTTGTTCAAGAACTTTGAAAGAACTGGTACAGGAAATCTCACTCTTATAGTAGGGATTGTTAATAAGATTATAAAATCAGGAACAGAATAATATTAAACATGTTACTTGTACTTTAAGGTCTCAGAAGTGATCTAGACAGGTACACTGCCTGTTTCATTTAAGAAAGGAAAAGAAAGTCTTGAAGACCAGAGTTACTAGTCATCAAGACAAATAAAATTGGATGAAATTTTTATGTGTTTACTAAATTAACTTCCTCTCTGCAATCTTATTTTCCAGACGAAATAGTAGGTGGACTCATAGAGGTGATCTTTGTTATGATGTTACTTGGGAAATTGCTATTTAAAATAGAAAACATGAGTATAAGAAAAGAATTTTAAGGCAGATTAGGAGGTGGTGGCAGAAGAAATAAAGGACTGTTAGAAGGTAAATATTATTTCCTAAGTAAAATGCTACTAGGGTTTAAATATTTCACTTAGTACTTTTATTCATGGACAACACTAGTGACATTTTCATATGACTCAGTGTTAGGAAACTACCACTATAGAGATGAATCAGATTACAGGATCTTGCAGTGGTTCAGGAGGAGGGAGTGCAAAGCTTACATATTTGATGTCCTGAAATTTTTTGAAACTATGAAAGATAACAGAAAGTCTATTGATGACAATGAGCATAGGCTGACCACAACTGAAAGGCAAATTCAGTGACTCAACAATACTTATATTACTTTCATAATTGCTAACCTTTTATATGACATATGCTCAATGGTGAAATGATTTGATTTTGCAAGGCCTGAAGGTTTTGACATAATACATCTATTGATGACTAAGTTACGAACAGGCAGAAATTATTTGCTCATAAATAAAATTAAAAGCAACAAAACCAAGGCAAATCAGGGCAAATCAAAAAGATTTTCATTCATTAGTGTACATTATCTCTCAAGTATCCAGCTTCATTTTCCAATTTCAAAAAGAAATTATAGTAGTGTGGGTCATTTTTGTTTTTTTTTCTCAGAAAAGTTATAAGAAAGGTTCCAATTTGATAGAAAGCTGGAGCATCGAGGTTATTTATTATGAAAATAACATATTGCAAAGTTCATTAAAGTATCTGAAGAAGTTTTAAGAGTCTTCACACAGAAAATACTGATTTTAATTTCTTAAAAGGAAAAGAATTGCATTATGTCTATTTCCCTCTCAAAAATAACAAGCAATATTTTTGATGAATGAACAGCTCCAGACGAAACAGAAATCTTCTCATTAATGATTCTAATGGGTCATCTACAACTTAGATCTTTAAGAAGTTTTTTTGAGATTATTGAGAAGATTATTCAAATGTCTAAATCATATTATAAATCATAATTTGAAATTTAATTGATTGAACTCTTTATTTGACATCAGAAATGCATACTTGATAGAAAAATAAGATACATTAAGAGAAATGAAATTTCAGCAAAAAAACCCCCCAAAGTCCTGAAAAGAAGCTACATAGATAAGAAAGTGTCAAAAAAAGGTATGTCTAGGTAACACTCCACAAGAATTGTCAAGAAAAGTCCTTTTACTCCATTTCTTTTTGGTAATCATAATGGAATTGTTCAATTAAGATGATGATCATTCCTTTTACAAAATATACTTGTGTTGAGAACAACATCTGATGCTTGGTAATATAGGAAGAAGCCATCTTCACTAAGCTAATGTTCAACCGAGTAGTGAATGTAATGCAAATATTATCAGATATGGTAAAAAAAAATCAAACAAAAAGTATTACCAAGCAAAGTTTCATCCTGCCTTGATTTAAGTACTCTGAACAGTATTCTGTTTGAAATACAGTTGACCAAAAATAATGCACAATAATCTCCATATTATAGAACAGGTCATGACTATTCGCTGGAAGTGTATTTAATCTGACTGCAGTTTGCTACCACTATATAAATAAAAAAAACTGTCATCATTTTCTCATTGTTTCCATTCTACAGTTGTGAAAACATATAATTTGTTTTCTTGAATAACTGCTGCCAAACTGCCTTTTGCATACCTAATATTTTCACTGAGGTAAAATTTTAGAATTTGTGGTTATTGGAGGTCACTTCCTGTTTCACAGCAGACATACATCCAAACTGTGAGTGTGTTACCATATTCCATAGCAGTAACAAAACTCCTTACAGAGAGCTGAAGCTCTGCTTCTGGCCAAAAATAAGATACATAGGAGGCAAAACAACTTGATAAACATGAGTCTAAACTATGACTCATTTTAATACGTTATGTCTGTATTCTGTCAGCAAACTAGCTTTTCTTGCTTTTCTTAAGGCAGAGAAGATTCACTGGTCAGTCAGTGGATGGGGAAAAAGGTACAACCGGAAAAGAGAGAACAATAATCTGCAGTTCTTATTTACATTTCCATTGCATAAATGTAAAGTTTCTGTTTATATTTCTGGAATGAGCTTTAAGGCATCTGAACCCTGTCTTATGCAATAGGTAAGATATGAGTCTTTGAGCAAAACCAGTGGTGCTTAATGTAGGGGTGCTTAATCTATGAAGGACAGTTATTTTTCTTCAGGTATCACCAATCAGTAGTATTTAAGACAGCAAGATTATTTCTCTTCAAATGAGATCAAAAAGTAGTTTAATCTCCCTGAGATGCCTTGGCATTGTCCACACCAATCCTTCTGTGCCAGTTTAAATCTATGCAGCCTTAAGGATCTTTTTATATCAGTTATAAGACATAAATGGCACAATAAAAGTGTAACAACAACTGATGTTTACCAAGTGAAATGAGAAACAATAATTGTTTTTTATACACCTGAGGAGATTTTACATTTTAAAATGAGATTACCTGAAAAAAATCTCTTGCTCTAATTGAAGGGAAAAGAGACACAGAACAAGCTAAGAATTTAATAGAAGACATATAAAATATTAATTTTTCAAAGTTTTTGACCTGAAGATTCGTTGTACTTCAAAAAGGGCTGGGGCTTGGATGGAGAATGTTCTGCTCAAATTACATTTATAGTTCAGCATATCATTTTCAGAACAAAAATATACTTGATAACTAAGATCTTTTTGTTCTTAAGGGATAGCCGCAAGCTCTTAGCAACATTACCTAATTCATGATTGTTGTTCAAAAGTGAACTACATGTTTTTTGAAGTTTTCTCTTTTAGTACTCATTTCAATGAGATAATTATGACTCTAAACTCTCAAGCCCTTGGGGCAAGTTATGTGGTGTGGGTTATTTCCCCACTCCATAGCACTCATTTAGACCTCTCTGGGTACAGGAAACAAATTCTCTGTCTTTTTCAGTTCAAAGTGTTTGAAATCATGTGAAACTCTGTCAGAGCCCACTGGGATGATGTTTCTAGAGCATGACACGAAATGCACGTGGCTTGTCTCATGATTTGTCATGAAAATATCTGAGGGTGGAAGGTCTGTAGGGATGTAACAAGACTGTATAGGAAGAATAGAGACAAACTACTGTTATCTGGACTGCTTGTAGCAAGTGCTTCTAAGTTGCACAAGTTTTTCTTTCTGAAGATCTAGTTTCCCTTTTCCAGAAGGGGGTTCAATACAGAGCTAATTTCCTCGCAGGGTAGATGGCAGAGAAAGCACACAGGACAAAATCCTGTTTCTTGTCCTGACATACACTCATATAACACTTGCTGGTGAGCAAAGAAGTCTAAAATGTGTTAAGGAGCTTGCTGGGTTTATCTGCTCACTCTGATGAGGATTCTGATGAGATGAATTTGTGCCTTTACTTTCTATGCTATTATTACTGAAGATAACTTGTGGGGACCTAGAAAGTTGTATGACTAAAGACCTATCATTTGGATGATTTCCTTCAACTCTGTGCAGTGGGATACATTTCTTACCATTTCATTAACCACACTGATATTTTAATCTATGTGGTTTTCATCGAAAAATTATAAATAATAATGGCATCCAAACACTCAAAATACAGAAATTAATCCTACATATGGAGAATCATCACATCCATGAGTTGTATTTCGATAATATTGCAGATTAATACATATTAGGATTTAGATGACTGCTGATTTTTTTCAGTTCTTTCCTTCTGTTTTCAATAATCTCTTTTTTTTTTTTTCTTAATAATGCATGCAAAAATGCTATCCCTTTTTTTTTTTTTTTTTTTAAATAATAATTTTTATTTCAGCCTTCTTCCCAAAGCTTGAAATTGCCTTCTGCACTGGTCATTTATGTTAGCATCATATTTCTTGCATGCACTGCAAGATGTCCAGAAACTCTTCTTGTTAGTGGTAGCATATTTCAGGCTCCACAACCATTCATTACTTGGAGGCCATTTTGAAACTTTTTATGCAATTAAAAAATTTGATGAGGTTTTTTTATTGATACTTGTCCAGAATCTACTGGTATAAGTCACCAGCTCATCTTGCATTGTGTCAAAAAATCTGGCATTGGTCATTATTACTATTTAACAACGACACTGATGAAATTTCTGTGTACTCATATTAGGAGATGGCTTTTCAGCATTGCTTTAAGTTGGCTTTACCTTTCCAGATATGTGTATTGCCCTGTGTACTATTGTATTTTAAACAAACTATTTGATCCAATTACTTTTGTTTGCCCCCCTTTTGTAAAAATTAAAAGATGCAGTAAATTATCTTTGGAAAATCTGCACTCAATCTAAGCATACAAATGTTAGTTCTATATGTGCCTGGAGCAGTTTTCTTCTCATGACCTGTATGTCTGTATTATATATTTTCATTGATTTTGTTGAGATTTATATTAAAATATTACTGGTAGAACACCAGTTCTTATCTTTCTTAGTACTATTGTCATTTAGAAAGGTCTGCAGTGAATAGGACAAGGGATACAAGGTTTTAAAATAAAAGAGTGTTGATTCAGAATAGGTGTAAGAAAGAAATTTTTTACGATGAGTGTGAAATACTGGAACAGATTCCCCAGATAGCTGGTAGATGACCCATCCCTGGAAATATTCAAGGTCAGGTTGGTCAGGGCTCCAAAAAACCTGATCTAGTTGCAGATGTCCCTGTCATTGCAGCGGGTTTGGACTAAATGACCTTTAAAAGTGCCTTCCAACCCAAACCATTCTATACAGGCTAATGGCCAGAAATGTCACGAGGTAAACTCTTCCTCTGGTGTCTGCTAGTGCATTTGCATCTAAGAGAGGAGCAAAGAAAATACTCTAGAGGACTTCAGTTTAGCACAGACCTTAGTCAATTTTTAAGTGAATTTTCTGGTATGGCTAGTAATTGAAAAGCTGAGTGCTGTGGGAGGAAGACTATCTGGAAATGCAGAGGCAAATAATCCTCTCTTTGGTTCTCCTTCCCTGAACGAACAGAATTGAAAGGTGTTTGCAATTTTGTAATGTTAATAGGCTGATTAAAAATAAGGTTTATAGGACATATTCTTTACTCCTCCCTCTTTAGATGTTTCACTGGGCAATAAGAAATGAAAGATTCTCAAGACTGTTAAGAGGGAGAAAGAGGATAGATCCTCATTCTGTAGTCCAATGCAACTATTTATTGGAAATGAGAAGTGCTTCCAAAAATCTGGCTCCTGCTACAAACATACTTCGTACTAATTAATTTTAGTGGAAAATACTCAAGAAGACTTTGTATAAGGACTGTAGTCTAGGGTTCCTCCACCTCAGAGAAGAGTCATAATCACTTGTAACTTCTGTTTGTATCTCTGTCATTCTCCCTCCAATTTCTTTATGCCTAGTCTAGATTCTGCACAAATGGGGAAGATGGACTGCACTGTCACATAGTCTAAATTCTACCAGAGCACTGTTCTGGTAACCAAGGATCAAATGAAAATCTGCTTCCAATTGCTGCC
>VWZQ01008303.1:382429-402696 GCA_013397015.1 Myiagra hebetior | reverse complement strand
TAGTTTGTTTTTTTTTTTTTTTTTTTTTTTTTTTTTTTTTTTTTTTTTTATGCAAAGTAGTTGGCAAGTTATTAGGGGCTTGAACAGGAAGAATTTCACACATCAACCTATTTTACTGGTTAAAGTCTCTAGTTTTAATTTATCGCTGCTCTGGAAAGCCCATATATTGTGCATTCCAGTTTGCTGGTGAGTTCTTTAACTGGTTTGTAATACTGTATAGTAACTTTGTATACGCCCACACTCCTTCTGCAACTCTGCTCCTGAATGAAATTAGCTGAGTCAATGGGTGCTAGGCTTTGTGCTGAACTTAACACGAAAGAAAAACAGAGAAATTGTAACACATATGCAGAATAGACTCATTCACAGATTTAAAATGTGGTAAGTGACAGGTCAGTGCTGAGAAACTATTTCTCAAGATAGTACAAGCCATTATGTAAGTCTAGTGTTGAAAATGTCAGTGCCTGTGAGTGATCTGGCAAGTATGCAGTGAGATAAGTGCAGTATGAAATAGTAATGATGGTGCAGACTTGTGTAGCATTTGGTGCAGTTAATATTTCATAATAAGTTTACCTACCTTAGAGAAAGCAGTAGACAACTGGAATAGGTGTGATTTTTTTCATGTTCAGATTAACCATGCAATGTTTCAGCTTTCAGAGTTTTATTCATATTCTCTTCAAATGTCTCTGGTATAAACTCCCAAACTAATTGGGACGTGTGATAGGGGTGATTTTTACATAAAGCATGAACATAACATAGTTATAACAGCTTACCTGGTCCCTTTAAAGTCATACTGAATATTTATCTTTACTGAATGATTATCTGGGTTTTTTTGTAGCATCTTAGTAAAGAAAGCTAATTTTCATTCTCATTATTTCTAACTCTCAGAATCTGCTTTCTATCATGGTTGTACTTAAATGACAAAAAAACCCAAAACAACCCTCACCTTCTGTACAGACTAGAAGAATATAAATGATGCTAGAGCCCCTTTAAATTTTGTAATCAGTTGTACTTTTGTGCTGTAAGTCTTCAAATAAGTAGTATACAAATATTCAGTAATTTAAAAAAATGTGTGTGGCAGTACAGGCTCCCTTTTTATTACTGAATTGAAATAAATGCCATTTCACAGTCAATACACTGTGACATTCAAGTACTTTAATATTTTATTCTTTCTTCAGGGTGGCATCAACTCTACTAGGGCTAATTCGGGGTATTGTAGAATAGAGTTGTGACAAGCAACATAACTGATCTTAAGGAAATAGGATCTATACAAATGTGACGTGCAATAGCTTATCGTGTTACTCCCAAGTTCACCCACACCCTAATCAAATACAAAGTCTTATCACGCGTTTTAATGTCATTGAAGTTGCAGCTGGCTTCCATACTGCAGGATTTCCTGTCCAAAATGGCAAGGGGTCGTTAGAAGTTTAAGAAGTCTTAGTACAGTGTAAACCACGTAAGAAGAATGGCAAGCAAACAATGTATGCCCTGGTTATGATGAAGTATAAAAGTCCAGAAATCTTTTACATCTTAGTACAGATGAACATGGTGAACTCTGCTTCCTGAGCGTCTCTTTTCCTGCAGATTTTTGCACTTCCATGCAAAATTTTCAGTGCTTTCTGTCACCCGGGAGGCACGGGCCGTCCTACGGAAGGCTCTCCCGCTAGTGCCCCGTCCTTCCCCTCCATCCCGGGCGGGTGGGAGCGGCAGGGCAGGTTGCGCGGTGCCGGGAGAACCCACCTAGAGGGCCCCCTTGACGCCAGCACAGCCTCTGCCAGGCAGAGCCCTCTCCGCAGCCGAGCCCAGTCTGCTGCAGGACCAGTGCCACGCAGCCCGACACTGTCCGGGGCTGCCGCGGCTCCTGCTGCAGCTGCTGCTGGGCGAGGAGACCAGCAGCCCGCGGGCAGGCTGGAAATTCTGGTCCGGGAAAGGGAAGTGTGAGCCTGTTGACTCTGCATTGCTTCAAAATAGATGCCGTCTCTGTAGCCTGGGCTTAAGAATCTTCCCGAGGATATTTGCCAGAGCGTAAGGAGTGATAACTACTGTCTGGGAGCTGAATTGGGAAAAAAGGACAGCAGAGAAAGAATGCTTAGGTAACACGGGACTTATAGCTTTGCTTTCGTTTTGCAACGTACAGATTGATGCACGTGGGCTTATATACAGTATAATATCAAAACAGAACTAGATTCTGCAGTGAGAGCCAATAGCTTAGTCATTTCACTTAAAGGGAGCAGGCAGCCTTATTACGAGGTTAGACAGCAAAAATGAATTTGATCATGACATGATCATATCCCTTGACGGTATCTAACTGTAGTCCTGTCCTATGGAGTGGAAAAAGCGTACTTCCTTCCTTCTTTCTTAGCTGAAGAAACAAAGTCACAGTATCAAATTCAGAAAGAAGTTTGGGGTTGTTGTGCAAGGCTACTAAACCTCCTCCTGTTCCCCAGGCTCATAAGAAAACTGCATTAAATTGATCATTGATGAATATGTGTCTAAGAAAGAAGAAAAAGCAGTATTCATTTCTGAACATGGCAAAGCAATCTGAAGTTACACATCTTTCCCTAAACACTGATTTGGCACAGATGGCAAGAAACTATTTTTTAACTAACCTTTTCCAACTGTCCAAAATGCTGCATATGAAGATGCTTTAATTCACAGTCAAAGCACTTGGATTTTTATCAAGGCAAACTGTTGGCATTGTCAGAACAGTTTCTGTATACTGATTAGTTTAATGTTTTTTTTAAAATAGCAAGTGATGCATAAATGGATGGACGTGTACCTAGAAAACCCTGTGAGAAGTCTTTCACTGGATCCTGGGAATTTTTATTTTTGTGGATTACAGTAATTCTTGCAATAATCCCTGCTGTTGACTGCTCATGCAGTTGTTCTGGCATGCATCTATGAATACCATAAGAGATAAATCAGTCTGACAAGGAAATCACTAATGTTGGAAGACCTGTGAACATGATGCATGTGAATAATTTCCCCTTTAGGAGGCATTCATGGATATGGTGAGTAATCAATACACATTATAGACTGTTAAACTCAAAATGCTTATTTGCAAAATACTGTGACAACTACCAGATACTATGGTTTTACCTAAATACATGTCAAATGAGGACTAATAGAGCTGTGAGAAAAATGAAAATCTTACAGAGATAGTAGTGATGAAGTAATATGAGTTTAGCACTTCTTCGTATTTACAAAATAGGCAAGTCATAGAAATTTTGTTGTTATGGTCATGTTTTCTTACATAAGTATTTTGAGCAAGGTGATGTATTTTCTTCCTGTATCAAAGAAAGAGTTCTTTACATTTCTTTCTTAGCCTGACTTGAAGAAAATAACGAAGGCATATTTTCCCCCTATGCTTTGTTTGTCCTGGAACTTATTTATTTGTATACTTTCAAGTAACCTGAAAAAATGCTCATTCATGTGGCAATTCAGTAATCATTTATTAAAGATATGCGTAACTGCTGTAACTGCTGTAAAATGTTTTTGAGTGGTAGGTTCTCAAATATGGCTGTTTGAAAGACAATCATATAGCATTAAAACCCCTTTATCATCATTAAAACATCTGTTTCCTCTTTGAATCACAGGCGTCTATAGTTCTTCCTGACTGAAAAAGCTTTCTACTTGCCTTGCAATACAGTGCAGTCAACTTGCTTATAAATTCTACCAGTGGTTGTTGCGTCATGTCTCCCTCCTGATGCTGGAATTAATGTCTTGCTTAGCGCTTAACGAAGATTATTAGCTAAGGCAAAAATACTTCCCTATAAAACTTTTGCCCTTCGGATAAATAGTGAGTCCTTCAGAAGCTGCCTAACCAGCGCAGCGCAGGAGACGCCGGCAGGCTGAGGGGCCGGCCGCAGGGCCGTGTTTGCCGGCAGACCGGCGCTGGGTGGNACGCGGGGGGCGGGGCCGCGCGCACAACGGGCAATTAGCGGGCGCGCGCTGCTGCCGGCACCTCTGTTTGTGTTCTTAATTACCGCTGGTACCGCCTTGCCGTAGGAGCGTTCCGGTGCCTGTGAAGTCCTTTGAGAGCCAGCTTCAAACCACATTTCCCCCCCAAATGAATAGCGAGATCTCGGGTGTTGTTCATCCTGCTTTTTGGCGGTTTTCTTTAGCAGAGTGTGCTGGAAAGGACACTGCAGGTGTGCCCGCACCTGACAGGGAAACCGCTTCCATTGTCTTCCAAGAATATGGTTTACTTCTGGTTTTTACTAACTTAGAGAAACATTTTAGGCTTCCCCTTACCAGCAGGGTTAATCTCCTGACTAAGCATTTTTCCAACACGAACACTGAAGTCTGCTGAAAGGCGTTTGGGACAACCCGGCCGTTTTTTATCCATCTTCCTTAAAAGCTGGTTACCTGTCTGCTCCTTGCCAGCCCTTGCTGTCTGTCACACTATGTGAGCCCATTGTCTGGGGAAGCTCAGCAGAAGTGTTTGCTTGGAAGACATAGGGAGATAATTATATGTTCTATATTTGCTATTTTAACTGTGTGTAAGCCGTACCATGGTTTCTGCCTGCATTTCTGCTTACCTAATCACAGGCCTTCATTTAGAATGAAAAAATGTTTTTATCATGCTGTTGTTCATCTCAGCTCTCGGAGAAGAGGCAAATTTGCTTATTCATGCCACGGTAGGTCTGTAAGGGGCATTTATGAGTGTCAGAATGTTAAGTTGCCAGTCATTGCTTTTCTTTTAATTCTGCACCTTCAAAAATCCATAGCATGTAAGGTTTGCTATCCTTTTCTATTGTGAATAGAAATTGTCATAAAGTGTTCTTCATGTATATAATCTGTCATGCTACTTTCAGATGTCCTTTAAAGGATGACAGTGAAGATAAAAGAAAGAATATCTTTCATAGGACACAAATAGTTTTAAGTTTATTCACTACAAATACTAGTTGATCATCTTTATTAATGTTGCTTTAATGCTGATGCAACACATCAAAGATGTCCTTTGGCCTGTGTCGTATGCTTCATGATATTTGTAACCTCTATGAGCATGCAGAACCAAATATTTTAGAAGTAGATCATTGATATTAAAGGTATTTTCTGTACCTTAGAGACATGCATTATGCCTTCATGTGCCAGTTCCTGCCTGTTTCTCGTGGAATATGGGGAGACAGAGTTGCGGGGGGATAAAAATACAAACCTTTCTGAAATACAATTTGTTGTTTTGAATATCCAGGATTTAATGTTGTGTAACAAGTCAAGGGAGCGGATGTGTCTTTTGTATTAGGTCCTCTATTTGGATTTAGAGAAAGAATAGCCAAAAAGTGGTGGCCTACAGAGTGGGGTTTGATTTTGAGCCTATAACCTTTAGTAAATGTAGTGAGAATTCAGTATCTGAATCCTCCTGGTAATGTTAGCAGTAGGTAGGAATGCACTACTGGCAAAAAGCAGCCATAAAATATATATGTTTCTAGGCAGTATGACTGGGAGCACAACTATATCAAACAGATACATGTAGCTATAATGTGAATAGAGACTAAACAGCTTATAAAACTGAGACTGGAGTAGGCAAAAAAAAGAGATATTTGGTCTGAACTGTTTCAGAGTTTGGATTATGGAGAAGCAAATATAAAATACAATAAAGGGTTGCAGTGGTTGGAGCAAGTGGTGTCCTGGGTGAGGACAAAGTTAGACCTGGAATTACTGACACATTTGTGGTGATAATCGGAGGAGTAAGATTTTATAGCAACTAACCACGTTACACACTATACAGCATGAATTATGTATTAACAGTATGCAGCCTACTGCCATTCACACTGAAAATTATTTTAGAAACATTTACTGCTGAGTTATGTAACCTGGCTTGCCTTTCCATTGCATTCTATCTGCATTTGTGATGACAAACCAAATAAAGATAAATATGGTATTCAATTTTAGCTTGCCTAATTGCATAAACAGCTACTGCGTGTGCCATTTAGCTTTACCATAAGGAAAATATAAGTGAAAAAAGAATAATTGCCTTTGAACTGACAAAGATTTAAAATTAATTCACAAGTTAATACCTTGATTTCAGAATAAAAATGTAACCTGTGACTGCTCATCCTTTTCTATTGAATTTCAGCCTATTAAGATTGAAAAAAATTTGCTTATCAGGGCAGTGAATAAAAGAAAAAAATTCTCTCTTGATTCCTTTTTAATCCTACCGTATTTACTTGACTATTATTGCTCTATATACTTAAATGAAAAACAGTGCAAATTCGTGGTTATGTGCTACCCTTTGCCTCTAATAAATTTCATTACTAACTACTTTTTCAAAAGCTTCTTACTATCATCATTTGTCATCAGTAACCATGATTTATCATTAGTGGTGTCTAACAGGGGAGGCCCGAGATGACTGGAGGTTGGCCAGTTCAACAGCTGTCCACAAGAAGAGCTGGAAAGAGGATCTGGAGAACTACAGGCCTGTCAGTTAGCCTGACCTCAGTGCTGGGGAAGGTCATGGAACAGACAATCTTGAGTGCCATTATGTGGCACTTGCATGACAAACAGAGGATCAGGCCCAGCCAGCATGGATTTTGAAAGGCAGGTTCTGCTTGATCGACCCTATCGCCTTTTATGACCAGGTGACCTGCCCAGTGGATGGGAAAAGGCTGTGGATGTTGTCTACCTGGACTACAGGAAAGCCTTTGACACTGTTTCGCATAGCGTTCTCCTGGGAAAGCTGGCAGCCCATGGAGTTTTGCTGGGTCAAAAACTGTCAGGATGGCCGGGCCAAGAGAGTGACTGTGAATGGAGCTACATCCAACTGGTGGCTGGTCATGAGTGCTGATTTCCAGAGCTCAGGATTGGGAGCAGGCCTGTTCAATTTCCTTATTGATGATCAATGAGGGTGTTGAGTGCACTCTCAGTAAATTCACAGATGACACCGAGCTGGGTGGGAGTGCTGATCTGCTGGAGGGCAGGAAGGCTCTGCAGAGGGATCTGGACAGGCTGGATCCATGGTCTGAGGCCGATGGTGTGAGGTCAACAAGGCCTAGTGCCAGGTCCTGCCCTTGGGTCACAACCCCAGATGGTGCCACGGGCTGGGGCAGAGTGGCAGGAAAGTGCCCAATGGAAAAGGACCTGGGGGTGCTGGTGACAGCAGCTGAACATGAGCCTGGGTGTGCCCAGGTGGCCAAGGAGGTCAATGGCATCCTCAGCAATGGTGTGGCCAGCAGGACCAGGGCAGGGATTGTCCCCCTGTGCTTGGCTCCTGTAGGTGAGACTGCGCCTCGAATCCTGTGTCAAGCTCTGGGCCTCTCACTCCAAGAAAGACATTGAGGTGCTGGAGCAAGGCCAGAGAAGGACAGTGGAGCTGAGGGAGGTGGTGTTGTTTATACTGGAGAAAAAGAGGCTCAGGCATGACCTTATCATTCTCTACAATTTCCTAAAAGTGGATTACAGCCAGGTAGGGGTTGGCCTCTTCTCCCAGGAAACACATGAGACGACAAGAGGACATGGCCTCAGGGGTTCAAGTTGGACATTGGAAAGAACATCTTCACTGAACGTGTTGATAAGGTTTAGAATAGGCTGCCCAGGGAGGTGTTGAAGTCACCATCCCTGGAGGTGTTCAGGAAGTGAGTGGACATGACACTGAGCTCTGTGGTCTAGTTGACAAGGTGGCCAGTCTAAGGTTGGACTGCATGATCTTCAAGGTCTTCTCCAACTCAAATGATTCTGTGGTTAGTAAATCCCTGGATTAATGCAATTGTTAATAAAGTTTAACCTTCTGTTTTTGCCACTATTCTGAAATAATCATGCTAAATTTTTTATTGTTGCCTCTCATGGAATTGTACATGATTTTCAGCCAGCCAGAATTGGTTTGGCTTTGCATTATTATGCATGTTATTCCAGTTTATAAAAGTAGAATGTGTAACTGTAAAGAAAACTGATGGAAAATGAGGATATTATGCTAATTCCTGAAATCAACTTTTTGTTATGTTCTTAGGACATGACGAGTTACCTCAGGTCATGAAGTTATCATGGGGAACTGAATCTGACCAGTGCTATGACCTTCTCATGGCATAACTCTTCACTTTTAAGCGAAATGTTTCATGCAGTACTTATTCATCTGCTTTTTCTAGAAGAATTTTATTATTTATATTTTATAGTGGGGGAAGAAAAAAGGCTTCTTTCCTAACTGCATTTTTATACTGTATTTAACTATTTTTCATGTGTTGTATACTTAACATAAAAACACTAGAGGAACATCTGAGTTTATCCTTTGGAAAGCTGGGTTTGAACCTGAATTTGGAAAAAAAAAAGGGTTTCTTAAACTAAGAGACATTCTTTTTAAGAGCAAAAGGTTTTGGTCTCTGAACATGAGATTTTCACAGTACTGCTTAATATGAAAGGTCACCTAAATCCGTGTTTTCTTATGCTCCATGACAGGTGTAACTTTTCTCCAGGCATAGTTGAAGTCTTTTTCTCAAGTTAGAATGAATGTAGTAAGATGTAGTAAGATAACTGACTGAAACAAAGAGTTTAATTTTAAGGTATCTTAAGCCTTTTCCTTTGTATTTTTAATGCCTGATCTGCCCAGTACCATCTAACCAGCATTCAGCATGCTGAATATCAGATAAGAGATGAAATAATTTCTGCTATTTGGAAGCAGGGCAAGGGTTCATTTTTTTATATTAGCAGTTGTTTGAGTCACTGTAATGTTTGCATGTGAAAAGTTGAAAGTACTCCAGATACCCTACTCAGCTAAGCCTGCCAGCATCCCTGATGGGTAGGTTAGATGTGTATCTGTATATATGTATGTAAATTACACCCCTTACCACAGAAGTG
This sequence comes from Myiagra hebetior, assembly GCA_013397015.1. Classification (NCBI taxonomy): domain Eukaryota; kingdom Metazoa; phylum Chordata; class Aves; order Passeriformes; family Monarchidae; genus Myiagra; species Myiagra hebetior. The sequence continues at coordinate 393,912 of VWZQ01008303.1, read as the reverse complement.
CTCTATGGTCTACCATAAAATAGTTATGGCACTTTCGCATGCAAAATTTCTGCTCGGGTGAGGTAATTTAACCATACGAACTAATATAAACTAATTTCTCAATTTGGATGTCCTAGATATGTGAGTATGCTGTTGGGATTTTAATCCATTTTTCCAGAATAATGAGATCACATAACCTGCATTTTCAGATTACTGTTATATTTATATTACCACAACTGACTCAAACTAACCTTTTTTATAGTTGAAATGTGGATCTTGCCAAGCCCTGTCTTCTGGTCTTCTGTCCTCATCATGTAATCTGCAAATGAAGCTGTTATTTTCTACCTTGATCCTTTTGATGTATTACTGTTTTTGTTAATTTGGATTGAAAACACTTTGAAACATTATGTCTCATTATTAATAAGTAGGGAACATATTTTAACCAGTAATTTTAAGGCTAAGTTAAAGCCATTTTTTGAAGCATCCTATAAACTTGCAGAAAGTCTTGCTATCACTAGATATAGTCCTGATTTATATCTTGTAAAATCAAGCCACGGTAGTAGAAATTAAACTGAAGTTTCTACTCATGAAACACCTGTTAAGTGTTCATGCAGTTCTTCTACAGTCTTTTCATTCTTACCTGCTTACAAAGAGTTGCCTTTTCTTTGGGAAGAGTTAATCCATACTGCAATTTCACAGAGCAAAAATTATCCTACACCACTACCTGCTAAGTATAATTTAATAATTAAAAAACCCCTCTCAAACCCATTTAAACTATCATTACATTAAATATGATTGATTAAATATTATTTATGCTGTTTAATTTATAAAGTATTTTGTAAGTAGGTTAGTGAGTGCTTATATTATTTCTAAATATTCCAGCATGGGTTGAGTGGGTATAATCTTTCATTCACAGAGCAGTTCATTTGAGGAATTTGGCCCCTACTGGAAAAATAAATTATAGTGTTAAATAAAATGATAAATTAGCAGGTTTTCTTGAAATCCATGATTTTGGCATTCATAGACAGCCGAAGAATTTTCCAGGTCTGTAAGTGAAGATTGACTGTTTAGTTCGATATTTTCAATACTGTATCTATGGGCAGGGAGAAGACTCGAGAGAGGGGAGAGAACAACAAAAAATGTTGAAAGCTGACAAAAAATGAAGAAGGTTGGTCAACAGTTGTAATTTATGTCTTATTATACTTTCATCTCATTAAAATACAATTAGGTTTCAGTGATACACTATACTAAATGGCAGTTTTCATTCTAATATTAATTCAATATTGCCTGCTGAAACCTTAGCAGAGTACATGATGCTAGATATTTTTTGTGATTCACTTAACTCTTTGATCGTAGCAGGATGATTTAGGATAATTGTTATTTTAACCATTACAAAATACAAGAATATTTCCAGTAAAAGCTACTTGTCAGTAGATGTTAATAATGGAATAATTTCCCCTCTATGACTCACTCCATGAAATTAGCAAAATGGAGGGCACAGAATAAAAGGCTTCAAAGGAGTGGATAGAATCAAGCACAACATCTGAAAAAGGAATGAATAATTTTACTTAAGGAAATGTTTTTATGTGTCTGATCCACTTACACTATGAAACATGTAAAAATATTAACAGAGAGAAAGGGCATTTATTTCTCTAATTTTACAACCAGCTAAATTGGTATTCCTAGATTACCTTGAGAATTTATTACTCATTTTAAAAATGTGTGGTGAAAAATGGTATGTAAGTTTGTATTTTGCCTTATTTAGTCAGTAACTCTCCTGCTGTTGTGAGCTGAATAAAACAATTCCCTGAATATTGAAGATATTCAACCTCTGGAAAGCTACAGTGAAATTGAATATACCCAAGTCTCAAATTCAGTTATGTGAAGGAATCTGTTTCTTTTAGTTCTATTTGGCTTAGTTAATCTTTCAAAAAGATGATCTCCAGTCTACTTATGTCACAAATTTTAATTTTACTGAATGACTTTATTCAGTAGCATTGCAAAAAATGTGGAAGATTTATTTTTTTTTCTGAAGTGGCATGGCTTCGTATTTTAAATTGCCTGAAGCAATTAGTTTAGATTGCATTATTTCATATTGTTTCCTTTCTGTTGGTTTACTTTGGTATGACAGATGATGGCTTGTTCCCTTTGTGAAAACAGATAATTCTTACAGAGGTGAAAAGAGATGACTTTAACTCCTTCCATCTGCAATGAAATCTAGCTCCTTATGTAATAATTTTTGTGTAACACTGACCAAATTCTTAGCTTTAGCCACTACAAAATGTTTGATGTGACACATGGATACATTTTTAATGTCAGTAGCTGAGGTTTAAATCATATCACACAGATGTAACGCTAACATTTGTGTGTCCTTTGCAAGCTGTTGGGCTTGGCACAACAGTTATTTGGTGAAATTTTAAGGTCAACTCTATGCCTAGTTGAACAAAACATGATCTTTAGGACATTTTAAGAAAAATAAAAAGAAATTCCATTTTGTGTCATAACATTTTATATTCCATTCCTTTCATGTGTCTTACTCACATTATTAGTGGATTGATTTTTCTTTACAAATTTATTTGAACAGATTTTAAATGTCAAGTTCTTAAACCATCACTTTTTGCAAGAGCAATTTATTTTCTGTTGATGTCAGTATACCCTCTGTTACTCACAAACAAGGAAACCTTTTCAGTTTAGCTTTCTTTAAACTGGAAAAAAAAAATGGACAACTCATTTTTTATATACCTTGGAGATTCAGAACAGGGCATGCCCTTCATGGTGAAATAGCCTTTCTGGTAATAGTAGAAGCACCAAGCTTAGTGGCTTAGAGACCCTGGTGATATATGCACATGGATACTAGGGAAGAAATGTTTCAAAAGTTGGTTTCGTTTGCCTTTGTATTGGTGACAGCCTACTCCTCTACAGTATCCAACTATATTCTCTATAGGCAAATGATGCCTTCAGGGAACACAGAATGCCCTCAGGGAGCTGAGTAGATTTTAGTTATCAAATGGTTGATTGCAGTGTTATTTTCACTTAGGGTACAATTAAATACTTGAGATATATTAAAAATAGCAGGTCGACTGTGTTTTTGACTGCTGTTTTAAGGAGAAAATTTAGTTTGGTGGATCTGGACTTCAGTTGCTGTTTTTATTTTTGCCCAGTATTGACCAATAAAAAATCATCTTGATACAAAAAAAAATCATAGAATCATAGAATGGTTTGGGTTGGAAGGAACTTAAAGATTGATCTAGTTCCAACATTCATGCCATGGGCAGGGAGCTTCGCACTACACCAGATGACTGTTACTCAGAGCTTCATCCATTTTTGTCCTGAACTCCTCTAGGGGTGGGGGGTCCACAGTCCCTGTGGGCAACCTGTTCTTGTGCCTCACCACTCCCACAGTAAGAAATTTCTTCCTAATATCTAACCCAAACCTCTTACTTTTCTGTTTAAAGCAATTTCTCCTTGTCTGTGTCTTTTTAAGGAGTCACTCACTCTCTGGCTTTCCTGTAGGTCCCCTTCAGATACTGGAAGGTGCTAGAAGATCTCCCCAGAGCCTCCTTTTCTTCATAGTGGACAGCCCCAACTCTCTTAGCCTTTCATCATGGGAGAAGTGTTCTACCCATCTAATCATTTTTGTGGCCCTCCTCCAGGCCCACTCCAACAGATCCATGTCCTTCTGATGCACAGAACCCCAAAGTGGATGCAGCACTGCAGGTGNGCTGTTTTAAGGAGAAAATTTAGTTTGGTGGATCTGGACTTCAGTTGCTGTTTTTATTTTTGCCCAGTATTGACCAATAAAAAATCATCTTGATACAAAAAAAAATCATAGAATCATAGAATGGTTTGGGTTGGAAGGAACTTAAAGATTGATCTAGTTCCAACATTCATGCCATGGGCAGGGAGCTTCGCACTACACCAGATGACTGTTACTCAGAGCTTCATCCATTTTTGTCCTGAACTCCTCTAGGGGTGGGGGGTCCACAGTCCCTGTGGGCAACCTGTTCTTGTGCCTCACCACTCCCACAGTAAGAAATTTCTTCCTAATATCTAACCCAAACCTCTTACTTTTCTGTTTAAAGCAATTTCTCCTTGTCTGTGTCTTTTTAAGGAGTCACTCACTCTCTGGCTTTCCTGTAGGTCCCCTTCAGATACTGGAAGGTGCTAGAAGATCTCCCCAGAGCCTCCTTTTCTTCATAGTGGACAGCCCCAACTCTCTTAGCCTTTCATCATGGGAGAAGTGTTCTACCCATCTAATCATTTTTGTGGCCCTCCTCCAGGCCCACTCCAACAGATCCATGTCCTTCTGATGCACAGAACCCCAAAGTGGATGCAGCACTGCAGGTGGGGTCTCAGCAGAGCAGAGCAGAGCAGAGGGGCAGAATCCCTTCCCTGGCCCTGCTGGCTGTGCTGCTTTGGATGCAGCTCAGGATACAACTGGCTTTCTGGGCTGTGAGTGCACATGGCTGAGTCACACTGAGCTTTTCATTCACAAATACCCCTAAGTCTCTTTTCCAAAAGCTGCTCTTGATCCATTCTCCAGGTAAATCTAAGATTTTATGCATCTTAGGCCATTTTTGAAATTTTGTTTTCAAGGTCTGTGAATTTAAGAACGTCATCTTCCACTGTTACTTTTTGGGATAATTTGTCTTTAATTGAGGAGGTGTAATAATCAAAAAAGGAGTGAGGCATGTCATCTATACCCACTTTCATAACTTCAGACAGAGGAACAAGTATAATGTCACATTCAGTATCTAGATACCTTGAGCAGTTTATGGAAATCAGTGCTCAGCTAAACAAAAATGTACATGCTAAGGACAAAAAAATGCAATTTTAATAAGTTTTATTTAGTGAAATAACAATTTACACATCATACCATCCTCCAATAGTAGATTTATTTAATAAAATAGTACTGGTGTGAGAAGTAAATATATTGAGCTTTGCATTTGATTGCTCCATTCATCAACTTATTTATATCTATGCATGTAAATAATAACTTATTCTTCCAACTTCAGATAGTTTATTTTATTCTTGAACTCAGATAGAGGTACTTTATCCATTGTGGAGGATCCGAAAGTTCCGAGCACTGTTTTGAAACCTCTCACTCTTTTTTTCCCCTGCCCATTGTAATTTCATGCAATAGGTCTCATGGCATAACTGTCCTAACAAACATGGCCTATAACTGCTATTTGTCTTCTGTGTTTTGCCTTTCTGTAATATTTTGATTTGTAAACAGTGAGTCTGAACCTTTACAGACATTCCAAATTAGCCACACAATTTCATTTGCTGTATTTGGCTTCTGTATGTATTCTACTGTATGACAGTTTTTTTGTCTGACATCCATCATGTCATCTTTGTAGTGTTTTATCTTCTTGTTTCCAAAGAGGTCGTAAGCCAAACACATGAGATGAAATAAAAATTATCATTTCCCCCATAAGCTACTTAGAGTTTTGAGGTATGAAGAAATTTACATCTTGGAGAAAAGTGGGAGATAAATTCCTGGAATGTTAGTGTCATACAGAAAAGCATATTTTCATGTACAGGCTGAGACATACCCTGCCCTACATCCACTTATTTTTTGACATACCTTCAGCCCTTCCATATTTCTTAATGGTTGTCTCAAATGCTGTGAGAGTGTAGTTTTCTTGTGTTTAACATTGTCATCTTGGAGATTTGGGGAAGTTTACAAATCAACCTCTTCTTTCTTTGTTACTGTCTGGACTTCTCACCTTAAATGTCTTGGGAATGCTCTTCAGGGTAGAAGTACAGCAGACACTGTGCAGTTCCCCCAGTGAATTTTCAATTTTTTTTAATAACTGGCATAGAAAGTGGTCTTTCTAATGGAATATTTGTGGCAGAGTGACCTGTCCTGTGAAGGTATAATAATCTTATCAATTGCCCAGACAAGGAAAGTACTTCCGTGTTTTTGGTTTTGTATTCCCCTTTCTAATTCAACAGTATTTTGCACATCCAGCCCACAAATACTGAAATTACCCCTTCCAGTATTAGGCAGATTTTTATTGGGGGGTTTAGTTTGGGATATTAGACACTATATCTGGATATAAATACAGTTAATATGCTATGCTGGTTGCATGTATAGTAAGTATTTTTTGAGTTTTAAATGCTGTTGTGATTAAATCATTGAAGCACACATTGGTGAGCTATATGCTATACAGTATCTTTAGCAAGAGTGGAATCTCTGTACGCTACATAATCCTCACAGCCTAATCATATTTCTTTCTGTAGGATTTCATTTTGCAAGGAGATGTGGCTTGTGGTGAAGTAACTGCCACTGGGAATGCCACAGTCACAAAAAGGTATGCATGCTGAGCTGCAGCTGAGCTAATATCTGCCTATTTATGGCAACCAAGCAGGAATCAGAGATTAAGTCATAATAAGGTAGGGATTGTACCAGCTAGAGGCTCACTTGTTTGTTCCATGAAGTAGAAGGATTTTAGAGAAGATGATTTAGAGCATTGCTTATCCCCTGCAAAGTGACTATGAATAAAAGTTTAAAGAGGTTTTTTGCATAATGAACAATTTTGAACCACTGCAATCCTACTAGAAGATCAGATGCTCAGGCTGTGGTTTCATTTGTTATACAATATATTAACAAAAATAAATTCTGAGAGGCAAAATGAAACTTCTTCCTGAAACAGAATACAGCACAATGTATCCAAATCTGCCTTTAGAACTTGTATATAGAAAAGATCTGATCATACAGGTAGTGGCATCTGTATTAAGAATGACAAAATAATAAAATCACTGGTGAGAACAAACATACCTGCAAATTTTCAGTCTTTCTCTTTGCAACTTTCATTGAAATGTTTTATTTTTGCCATCTCCCCAATACCAAACAAGCAAAAAATTGCCTGAAAATGCTTATGTTCTTATGTAGTACTTTTGATAAAGATTTTGATACTTGGAAACTGTAAAATATGCAAGCATACTTGTGACTCTGAGTTTAAGTTCACTGCTTTCCTGAAATGTCATTTACTTTCCATATATTCACAGGTGTTTTACTGGATTTTAATCAAGTGAACAGATACAGAATCCTGGGCAGGAAGAAGTGCTTTGAAACTCTCGTAGATAAATATAAGTTTTTATATATGGGAGTTTTTTTCCCCCGGTTTCTTAAAGAAATGAGGCCTACATGATCATATGTACCTGTTTCCTCCCTTTTATAGCTTTAGAACCTGTTGTCTACTTTCAACCAAACTTTAGATGACAGCATTTTAAAACTTTAGATCTTTTATAAAGCAGTGTTTGTGCTATCGCTATGGAAATGACTTCTGTGCTCTGGCAGTGGCCAAGCAAAGCTCTCGTAGAGCTGTATGTCAGCTCAATTCTTCCTGCCTCCTGTGCCCTCAAACTGAGCTTGTGCTGGTGTGTCACTGGAGGGGGAAATGTCTAAGCTTCATGTTCTTCATGTGACAACTTACTCTTGTAATTCTGGTGTACTGTGACAGTGATGCCAGTGAAATCTGTTATTACACATGGGTGAGAAACAGTAGAGTCCAAGCATTATCCATGTAGACATGTTCAGGACAGAAACACAGACAGAATGGAGTCTGCAGTAATGATTAGTCCATATCTCTGATAGCCACAGATGTTAATTTCTTAACATTGTATTCTGATTATTTTCAAGAATCCCTCCTAAATATCTAAAGTGCTTTAGCTGCCTCTGAACTCTTGAAGAAGAATGTCCTTACAGAATGGCAGGCTAGTCCAGCTGTGTTGCCCTTCCACATTATCAGTAGTGTAGGTAAGAGACAGGATTGGGAAAGCATCAGAATCTCTCAGAACAACCATGATGTAATATTTTCCTTACCAAAAATGTGCTCAGTGTTTTAACTGTCAGTTACCGAAAACACAGAATGGGATAATTCGAAGCTTTCCTAAACTTCATAAAAACCTACTCTTCTTTCCTAGCTTTTCACCAGTATTCGAAGTGCTCTAAAAATGCTGAGTACTCAAGATGCCTCAGTTTTAGGTTTCAGGAGTGTAAGTTGAGGACATCAGTACATTTGGAATGAGATTTGTCATAGCAGCAGTGAGTGCTACAGGCTTTAAGATGTATCGTATTTCTGATATCAGAAGGGGTTTTGGCATCCTGGGTAAGTTTTTGCACTATCATTAATGTCTGTTAGGGGATACTTTAAAGAAAGCGCAAGTGTGCTTGCATGTCTTTAGGAAGTAAGGAAGACATTTTTTCTAGTGTTCTGAGTCTCTTGGGGATCACAGAGGATCAAAGAATGGTTTGGGATGGAGGGGACCTTTAAAGGTCATTTACTCCAACACCCTCAGCAATAAGCAGGGACCTCTTCAACTAGATCAGGTTACTCAGAACCCCTTTCCAGCTTGACCTTAAATGTTTCTGGAACAAGGACGTCCACCACCTCTCTAGGCAGCTTGTTCCAGTATTTCACTACCCTCATTACAAAAAACTGTCTCCCTTAGTTCTAGACTGAGTCTACCTTCTTTCAGCTCAAAACCATTCCCCCTTGTCCTATCACTCTGTTAAAAGGTCTGTCCCCATCTTTCTTATAAGCCCCCTCTCAGTACAGAAAGACCACAATAATGTCACTCTGGAGACTTCTTCGTGATGAGCAACCCCAGTTCTCTCAAGTGCTTATTTGTAGTTAAGCTGTTCCATCCCTCTGATCATCTTCATGGCCCTGCNGGCTTGATGTCATCTGCAAGCTTCCTTGATCCTACGATGTGATTGATGAAGATAATAAACAGTCCTGGTCCCAGTATAGATCCCTGTGGGACACCACTCATCACTGATCTCCATCCAGACATTGAACTGGTTACCACTACTCTGGATGCAACCATCCAGCCAATTTCTCATCTACTACGTAGTCCACCCATCAAACTCCAAGAGGTCCATGTCTTTCTGACATGTGCTGATCACTCCAGACCTGGACAATCCAGGTGGGGTCTCACCAGCATGNCATCAAATCCGTCTCTCTCCAATTCTGAGAGAAGGATGTCGTGGGGTACCATGTCAAAGACTTTACAGAAGTTCAAGACATCCATAGCCCTTCGTTTACTGCTGTAGTCATTTCATCATAAAAGGCCACCAGGAGGGTCAGGCAGGTTGTCCTTGGTGAAACCATGCTGGCTGTCTTGAATCACTTCCAGATCCTCCAAGAACATTAACACAGTTTCTAGGAGGATTGCTCTATGATCTTCCCAGGAACAGAAGGGAAGCTAACAGGTCAGTAGTTCCTAGAGACCTCTTTTCACCGTTTTTAAAAATGGATGAAATGTTTTCCTTTTTTGAGTCACTAGGGACTTCACCTGACTTCCATGATGTTTAGATAGCTATAGTCAAGGATTTTCATGTGAGACTTTCAGTTGTGAATCAATGCAGTTTCCTTTTCAGGAGAAAACAATATATGATATTATTGAATTCTTTTTCTTTACATTAGAAGTCAGGACAGGGTAATAAAAAAATGGTGTGCATATATATATAGTTATTGCACGTGGTTTTTCAACTACTGAATGTCAGAATTCCTCATTCACTGTGAAATTGGATGGCAAATATCAGATAATTTTTGTATTCTAAATACGTATCAGCAATGATAGGACATGGCAGAGTCTAAGAGAATTCTTATTAAAAAGTCCCCCATAATTTTAGGAAAGTAACTCTTGATAAAGATGTGCTTGAGATGGTAAAAGAAATGTCTTGCCTATGGGTCCTCTATTGTTGCAGAGTTTTAAGGGCAAGTTTAACCAACATGGCTAGGCAGATTTAGCTACAGTCCAATCCACCATTGGATTTTCTAATACTTCTCTGTTAGAGCTGTGTTGGCAAAATAGGAGAAATCAATGGGGTTTAATTGGCCACTGGAGCAGACTTTCAGTAGCATATTGGAGAAAGGCACGAAAGTAATTGACTGTTGCACGTTAAAAATAGCCTTGAAAAGGTTTTGACGATGTGGAGCCTGTGACAGCAGGGCAGCTAAAAAATCCATTCTGGTGAATGAATTCATTTAAATACTTTTTTTTTTTTTGATTCATTGGTCAGTTGTTTGGGGATTTTTTTTGCGTTTGCTTTCTTTGTTTGTTTGGATTTTTTTACGTGTCATTTTTGAAGACTAAATTTTTGGAATAACAAGGATCATCACTTCAGTGATGCAACTGCTAATATTAGTAAGTATAAGTAATATATAAAAGGTGTAAATTTAATATTTAAGTATATATAAATTTTAAATTATATGTGACATGCATTTGGGTTCTCATTCTATTTTCACTATTAATTATTTCTAAAAATTACTGTATGAATTATTTACCTGTTCAAAAGTTAATTGCTATGGGGTAGTGATCAGCTCATTTTCTTAAAGTTATGAAAACAAGGAAAAAGGGCTTGACAAAACTGTGAACAAAGTAGATTCTTGGTGTAATAACAGATCCGGGAAGAAAGTTCAAAAAGTCATTGAAACCTTCGAAAAATGGGATTTATAACAGTAGAAAACTTTTGCACCAATGCATTCTCTGAAAACCATTCTTTGGTTTCTGTCAATACCAAGAGAAGTTTTGGCTTAATTTGCATTGATGATTTCAACGTGTAAAAGGGTAGTTCATTGGATAAAAGTAGTTCTGTGCTGGAGCAGTCTGCCAAGCTCAAATGAGAGTTTATGGTTTTGATGGTATCTTTGTCCACCAAAAATAACACCAAGAATGCAGAGAGTTTGTTTTCTCACATTCCAGAGACTTGCAGAATGCCCTGAATACTAGGCTGTATAGTAATCTTACGGGTCTTTCTTCCAGTTCTTTTTGCTGAGACATTAGATTTTACATAGAATGCTCCCGCAGTGGTTCTGTATCAAGGTGAATAGGGCAATCAGCAAACAGCAGAAGCAATTAAATTTAGATCCTGTTGTCTCATGGCAGAGCTGTTTAATAAATTATGATGCCCCTAGCAGCCGCTTCTTATCTCAATAGGTTTTTCATCTCAGTGAGAAAAACAGATTAAAAATAATTTATGAATAATCCAAATTGATTTTTAAGGGTTTTTTTATTAGATAACCAAATCAAAAATCTATTTACTCCAGCAGTATTATTTGCAAACTTCTTTTCCCTTTTCGTTTTTAGATTATTTTATAATCCTTTAATACATAGGGCTCACACCTCATTTGGATCAAAAAAACTAACACAGCTGAGTACAACTACTTTCTGTAATTGAGCATAACTTTGCTGATAGCTTTCAATTTCACTATGCTGTGTAATTCAAGTATTTTCAACCTGATCTCCTATGAAATATCTCTTTAAAGTAGTCTCAAGATNCTCTTTAAAGTAGTCTCAAGATAATAATCTATTAAATATAAAGTATATAGTGTACTTATTATCTATGCATCACAAATCTATTAATTCTGTTACTTCTGCTGAAGATTTTGTGTGAAGATATTGTATGCCCAGACAAAACGCATACTTTTCTGTAATTTCTGAATTCTTATGTTTTCTGATAAACTAAGTAACCAAAAGAAATCTATTAG
>VWZQ01008303.1:323790-382402 GCA_013397015.1 Myiagra hebetior | reverse complement strand
TTTTTTTTTTTTTTTGCTAACATGCTAAACTGTTACTACCAGCTTGGATATCTTTTACTGACAGCCTAATTTTCTCTTGCATTATTCATGAATTATTTGGGTGGAATTTTATATCCCTTTAGTTCCTTTGTGCATATTCTATCGTAATGTAATATCTGAAATACAATGACAAGCATACTATGTTTTTTCTATCTCATTCAATTCAATTATTAAAAGAAAATATTTTGATTTAGCTTGAGTATTTGGCAGTATGTTACATTGTTTTTGCTTTTCCTCACTAGAGAGAAAGGATAGATGTTTTAAAAGATGATTTTTATAAGGTGTTTGTTCAGCAGCTTTCCTTTCAAGCATGTAATTTGAGTCATATTTAAGAATGCTTTCTTTTTTATTTCTTCAATATTGTTTGGTACGTTTGGTGCTTATTTGCATTACATTTCACATTTCACTATTATTTGCTGTACTTGTATGATTATATTGTCAGTTACTCTTAGTTCCTATTAAATACTTACATCTTTTCTTCATAAGACAACATTAGTACCTCTGATATGTTTTTTTTCTATATAGGTCTTGCTGCGCATCTTACAGCAAGCATTATAGAACACTGATACCAATAACATAGAGGACGGAAAACATGGCTGCTGCTGGAACCTAATAGAGAGTTTTCTCTCCTTAACTTTTTTAAGGGTAGTAGATTCTTGAGAAAACATATTCTGAAAAATTATCAACTAGCACACATCTCACCTTATTTTCTCGGTGTATCCCCCAACCCCCATTCAATCAAGATCAAATACCTTCAGCAGAAGTTTCAGAATACTTATTGCATGATTTTTTTTTCTCACATACCCTACTTCTGTGTATAGACTGTGACTATAAATATCAGAAGGTTTCTAGTGAATTATTCTCATTGGTGAGCTTTTAGTACTCAGTAGGGCTTTTTAGCTCTGTGTGTGATTAATAGGTCAGTTCTGAGTTCTCAGAGTACTATTTCAGTGCCTCATAATCCAGCTCTGCTGTAGCTAATTTCATTGAGACGTCAGCAGCTATTATTCTCACCAACGTTACTGGTATCACTCTTAAGGACCCATGTGACTGCTCTTCTCCGTTTTCTCTAGTCCTAATGATATCTTTCACTTTGCAACACATCAGACACCTGTTTTAATGTAATTGGACGTTTCTTCTACTGTGTCATCATTAAGCCTTTTTATTTTGACATTCATGTCTTATTAAAAAAAGGATCATGTGCAGATTTCTGGACCAAGTTTTTGGTAAAAAAGGACCTGTGTTCTCATCACAGTCAGGCAGGAATAAACAAAAACTCAAGCCAAAGTAATGTAATATTACTGATCACATTAACTACAGAATAATCTTATGGATCTGCTAGCAGGATAAGGTACATTGCTACAAGGGGTGTAAGGATAATTAAAACCTTCCATAGCAAATGGTCTTTTGCTTTCCAGTAGTCATGAATATTCTGACTGAATATTAAATAGAATTCTAATTTGAAGCAGCTAAAAGATAGTGGGTACAGAGGAAACCTAAAAACTCAGGGTAGATTTAGGGGAAAGCATGATTAGGTTATGAAAATAATTAGGTGGGATAGTGATGCTCTATATATTCTTTAAAAGTAGAGAATGTGGGTAATTTGAGAATTGTGCCAGTGTTAAATAAGTTGCAGAAACACTGCAAAGTAGTTGCTGTCTCTGATAGATATCTGTTGATATCTGTTGATACTTTTTCAAAAGGTATATGAGAAATTGCCATGATGGTAGGAGCAAAGCACCCTGCATACCTGATTTTATTTTTATTCTGTGAAATATTTTTGACAATTTAAAATGTTCTTTGCTTTCTAATGGCAGCAATGAAAACTTGTGTCAGGGTTCTCAAATGGCCTACTTAAGTATCTTTGAAAATTGTACTAGTAATTAGTAAACTGGATTTTTTTAAGGTTTGAGTCTGCAGAACCAAGGCTTCACATTGAGATTTTTGGAATGAATTTTGTTTTATAATTATAAAATTATTAAACACCAGGTAGTATTTCTGTTCCCCTTTTCTTTCCCCTTTCTTTTTCTCTTTTTCTCTAGCAACTGCTCACGTTGTTCAAATCAATGTTTAGATCTCTTTGACATTTAATTCTTTCTCTTTAAAGAGATACAAGTTTGTGTTACTACAGAAGGACCCAATAATTTCTTATCCTCAGCCTGAAATACCATGGTCCTCTCTTTCCAACCACTCATACTGCTGAATACAGAAAAAAAACCTGAGACAATTTGGGGAAAATGAAAAAGAATGGCTTTGGTTTTTAAATTAGTACCCTCTTTTTACTCAGGTGTGTGAGGTGGGGTTCTCTCAGTTTTTCATTTCACTAAAGTTTCTTTTGTATCTGAATCCTCATCTCATGAAATCAACATGCTTGAATGAAAAATCGTGGTTAAATAGTGGATATTGAAAATAATCCAGATTCCTATCCCACAAAATGCATCCATATCCTTGTTTAAATAAAAATGCAGGGATCATTAATATTATTGTTTTTANTCAACTCAATGAACCGTGTGTAGTGGAAGACCTGAGGCTCACACTCATCAAAGCTGCAGTGTCTCAGCTTGTTACTCATGATAATGTCCTCTGTAAAAGGATAGCAGTTCTTGGAGGTCAAACGCTATTCTGATTTTTAACACTCTGAATAATTTTGAAACTATGCTTTCACAAGATATCAACTAGCCTAAGATTACATATTGTTAATAATGCCCATTAAAAGTGTAGAGCTGGTATCAGTAACAGTCTCTGATACCATTCTGAAACTACTGGCTTTTCCCCTGTGAATCAGTGTTTCAGCAGGGTTCTTAAAGTACCTTGTTTTCTTCTTTTCAGAGCTGATTATTAATCTTATAGATTAAATATTAATATTTCTATTACTGTTTTGCTTTTTGTTAAATCTGCTCTGTACATGAGTCATAAAAATTAAATATTTAAATATATATATAAACTAGACAATGGTCTCTGTTTTGATACACTAATTACTCTTGAAAAACTTTATATACAGTATCGCTCTGTGGCTTAAGTGCTTTGAGAAGATCTTTTCTTCAAGTCATAGAGTCTTATGCCAATTAAAATATTCAAATTTTCACTAAATCTCATCTATAAAGATTATTTAAAAAGTTGTCATTTTACATTTCACCCAGACTTCTTTTTGAAAACATATTTTTTTAAGATGGGAGTCAGTAGATAAGAGTCCTTGGTATCCTCCAAATTTATATTTTAATTGAGGTGACATCTTATTAGGCAATAAACCAAGGTTTCTTATGGATCAGAATGTAGTTTGAGGGAGTAATTAAATGGAAATCTACAGATTATCAGTCTTCATGGGGATCATTCTAAATGCTTAACTGTGCAATAGGTAGCATTTTTTTGAGAGACAAAGATCTTTTGCTTGATTTTGATGCACCAGCTTTTATTCTCTCTTTGAAATAAGAAACGGTTAAAAGAAAAATTGCATAGAAATAAGCTGAATTGAAATACCTCAGTTTTCTGTGGTACTTGTAGGAAGGCTGATTTTTTTTTGGGAATGTAGGTAGGAATTACTGGCTGGATTTTTTTTTCCTGACTAAATGGTATAGCTCTTTTTCTTAAGATGGCAGGAATGCTTCTGCCTCCAGCTCAGCCGGAAGAGGTGATATATGATATTTTTAAAGAAGGAAGGACTAATGATGTTTGGATTTTTATTGTGGTTTGCTTTGGTCAAACATGGATTTCTTGAAATTTTCAGAAAAGCAGAAAAACTTTTATAGGAAACTAGTGCCATGCCTCATTTGTCACTTTGAGGTCTTCTTACCTACTGCTCTATATGTAATGGAAACACAGTCTTTCTCAACTAAATTTTCATAACTACCAGTAAGAGATGAGACTTGTTTATCTTCAGACTATCATCTTTATCTTCAGACTATCATCATTATCACAGACTTTCCACTGTGAAGTACCTTTCTGCATCATGATTTACTCCAACAGATACAAACTAAGTTTATTAGCAATAAAATGCATTCATGTAAAATTTGAGGGAAATGGGAAGGCCTATAAATCTCAAGGGTATCAATATATTCACGATGTACTAAATGGCACAATTTCATCTGCTGGGTTTTCTCTCATTTCTTACTTACTGTCTCACTAAATCAGAGCATAAAATCGGAGCATACAAAGTGTTATTGTTGAAAGGAAGAAGAGGACCCCATGATAGAATACTTGAAATTTTAATTTTTCCATGCTCCATTAAGCATCCTTATCGTTTCTCAGTCATAAGGACACTAAAGCCGTATCTGATTGTAAGTTTATTTTACACTTAGAATCACAGAATCATTAAGGTCTGTCTTTATTTCAATTCTGATCTGCCAAAAATTTTCAAATATATCATAAAAATAAATAAAACCCCCAGTATTTACAAGTACCTTTTTGTGAAAAAAAATCACAAGCCCATATGTTGTTTTATTAAATAAACCTACAAAAAGTAGGTTCTCTCGTATAGAATCTTTGGAGGATATAATGAAGTGTCTATAATGGCAACGAAGTATACTAATTTTCATGGGGGTTTTTTAATGGCAGATAATACTACCTCTATATGCAATATGACATTTGCAGATATGAAGTACTGGGCTTTATAGGAAGGAGTATGTCAGTGGTTAATAGCGATCTTACAAATACTGAAGAAACACAGCTTTGTTCAATTCTGTCTTCATCTTAGCATCCTGATGATATGTTTGGTACCAATTCTTGAATATGATGCTGTTGCACAAGTCACATTACATCTAGATTTTGGAAAAATTAAAAATGGTTCTAGGCCATCAAAGTGACTTCTGTGACAGTTCATGTGAGAAGATTGTAGATAAATGTAAATTTTAAATATTCCCCAAATCTCCCTTGATAACACAGTGATTTTCTCTGTCAGTGTTGGAGCTAAAGAGATACAAGACAGCTTCTAACCTAAATGCCAAAGGTATGGTTTCGTTTCTATTTAAACAGCAGGAATGTCACTTCCTTCCCCTCCCCCCTATCTTGAAAATGATAGAATGTGTACCTTTCTCTACAGGAGTTAGAAAGTGCTTTTGTTTGAGTGTAGGGGTGGGACGGGGGGGTGGGGAGGAAGGGGGGGGATGGGAATGGGGAAGAGGTGGAAAGTAATGTGTACCATCCTTTTCCCAGAAGTTAGAAAATAGTTTGCTTTTGTCTTAAGAAATCTGGAATTTGGATCTGCAGTTATAAGGTTCTTCTCTCACTTTTGTGTGATAGTGGCTCAATTGAATGATGAACACTACTGCAGAGAGAAATCAGGCACATCATATTTTAAATATATTTTAATGTTTGCATGAGTAGCTTATTATTAAAAATATTTCTTATGTGAGAGAACTGAAGGTGTGTTATTTTTATTTCCTAATTAATTTTATTTCTCTTATTTTCTAGGATTTTTCATTTTAATGGTAAATTTTTGATTTAATATTGTGTTTCCTATAAGGATATCAAAATCCATTTTGGAAAGGTTATTAGTAACATTCCTTTCTGTTTACCAAATTTACAAGGGGATAAATGGAAGCACAGATAGCAGTTTCACCTATAGTGTTTGTTTTTAAAAAATATATTACTTGTTACCATTACAGTTGAATGTAAAGATTATAATCCATATTAAGATTTTTGTTTTGATAGTTGACATTGTCAGAATTCATAGTAAGAAGTAACCTGTGCCTTGAAGAGTTTAATGCAAATTCAGGGGCAGGGGTAGAATTCAAAGGTAGAGAGAAGTGCACAACAAGGACAAAATGCTTGTGGGGCCCTGAAGGTTAGCTTCTGCTTTCGAATTCTTTAGATGATACTAATTCTTGTCCAGATAAAATTGTTTCAGCTCAGTGTTACTGCATATGGTCGGTTATATTGTGTAACAGTACTTTAGGGATGGATGTAATGAGTGAAACCCATGGTACCTCTAGACTGGCACTCGGGCTGTAAGCAGATGTTCACAGGAGACAGCGCAATGTGATACTTCCCTCAGCTACTCTCCCATCCTCCAATTATTTTCAGCACAAGTATTTCCTAGGCTTTTGCCCAGTGTCTTCTGGGAACTTTGTAAACCTTTTCATCTTCAACATCCTTTGGCAGGAAATCCCTCAAGTAACAGCAACCTGTTGTATGGAGAACATTCTCCATTTTCACTTGGAATGTAGTTATGTTACGTCACATAATATTTTTTTTCTGAAATGGTTCCTGCCTGAAATTTAGATTTATGAAACTTAGTCAGGAAATACTGGATACTGTTAGATATTATCAGTTTCACACTGAAGAAAAGCTTGTTCACAGTCTTGGTTTTTTAAAAAAAGGTTGTTTTATCATCTGTAAAAAAGAAATCATCTTTGAGGCTGATAACAATTGTTTGTCAGCCTTTAACCTCGTTTTGCCCTCTTTTGGATAAGGTCATTGCGAAAGCAAAATGAAAAACATCTCTTAAAAATTTCTCGATGTCATGCAGTTCTTTGCCTTCTATTTATCTGTGTTCAGATGGAAAGATAGTACTTGATAGCAAAGTTGAATATTAGTAGTTTGGACTTTTAATCTTGTGGTTGACGTTCTTGCTGTAGAAATTTTATTTTTACTGTTATTTTTTTTTCTGTCTTGTCATTTACACTATAGGGAAAACATTTTTGGTTGGGTTTATTTCCCTTGAGAGCCAGGGGATAGGTTGGAATAGAAATATAAGGCCAGAAACCTTTTATACCCACTTTTGAAGGCAATGTCATTGTAAACAATTATCCATCCTTCATGTACCTCCATATAGTGGGATATAAGGCTGTTATTCTGATTCAGAGTTACAATATTTACATTTACAAAAGTATTGAAAAGTGTTTAAATACTTTTCCTGACTGTACCAAACCAGTTGTGCCTTGTAAATCTCAGGCGTTCAAAAAGTTTAATGATGGGGAATGTGGAAATCACTAGTTACATTCTCATGAGCTTGTTATGCACATGCAAATTGAGTAGTTGCAAAGAGCCTTTTTAATAGACTCCCTGTTTCCTCTCATTGAAGATTACAGAATGTACTAAGGCATGATTTCACATGCAGCTGTTTGAATAAATTTAGCATCATATATAAGTCACCTTTGTAGCAAAGAGCGAAACTGTGGTTTATGAGCTTACATGAAAACAAACCCAATCTTGTTAAAAACAAGAAGGTTTGAAGGAAAAAAAGTTAGGAAATGTTACAGCTTTGGTAATTTGAGCCTTATGGTGACTGGAAAGTTGGCATTCCTATGCATGTGAGTTACTTGTTCCAAATGCATAAAAGCACAATGTAGCTTCCACAGTACACCTTATCCCTTCAGTGCCTTGGCAGTTGCCCAGTATTTCTTGTTCAGTAGAAAATCCGGCACTTCTTGTTCAAAATAAACAATTTAAAATCTGCACCCGATTTGAAAAGGCCTATTTCTTCATGATCTCTTCCCATTGGAGAAGCTACATGCTTTACAAAGATTAAAAGCTGTGCTGTAACACCACACACAAAATATCGTTACATCTGTTCTAAAGACAGGGATTTGGAATATGAAGGACTGCCTACTAGTGTGGAGTTAGTAATCTGCAGTATTCAGAAACTAACTATCCAGTATTTCTGGTACTTCAGTTGTACAAAACCTAATACAAATGCTGTTCAAATCAACTTTTTTGCAGTTGGGAATACTCTGTTTCTACTAATCTATCTTCAAAGTTCAGAGCTAAGCACTGCCAAACTTGAGGAAGGTACCTGTGGAGATCATCTTTGAAGGGTGTGTGACTGATAATAGGTGGCCCATTATCCCACAGGAGCACAGAATCTCATGTCACAAAACTACAATGTCAATAATGAATTTGGATTTATACCCACTATAAAAATTTCTGACTGGATGAATAATTTTAGGCAAATCTATAAATAACTAAAAAATAACATCTTAAAATAAATATCAAGGAATTATAATGATCAACAGTGCTATCATTTTGTCAAAAAGAACTTTCTTTGAATCGTAAATGCAGATTAGTACTAGATTCTGTCCCTCTCATATATGAATAATTTGCACAAGAAAGAGTATTTTATGCACTTACTTTTTCTTAAATGGAATTAAATAATGACTGCCAGGTTAATCCTTAAATACATCTTTGCTTCTTAAGAAAACTGTTTTGCTTTTCCAAGGATTTATTTTCCTGGACCATTACCTGATAAATAGCAACTTGTTTCAGTAATGCTTAATGACGCAGGATCCATCTGGCATTATATCAGGATGTGCAGCTGGCTATTAATTACTGAAAACTCCTCCGCAACTCAAATGAAACCATCCACCAAAGATTTGATTGAACAGATTCTTTTTTCTTCTTTCTTCTATAGCACTAGACACAAAGAAGGAGTAAATAATTCATATGTATTTACGAAATTAGTCATGGATACTAAAGTTCCCAGCAACATGAATGTTTATGGTATTAATGGTTTCTGTTCTTTACTTCTCCTGATTTTTATTCTTGAAACAATGTAATAGTTTCTTTTTTCAATTGTCCATTCAACTTTATGGGATGTAACTTTTTTTTTTTTTTTTTTTTTAAAGCGAATTTAGNTTGCTTAAAGCACAACAATGCATACAGTTCTGCTTATGATCTTGGATTTTGTATCTTCATTGGTGCTTGGTGGAGGTTAGGTGCTGCAGGTCCGTGTTGTCAGGGCCACCCTGGGTGCAGAATGAGTGTGCCTTCCCCATGGGCACTCAGTAGAGTGCTGCACTGATAAGCACATGATCATGGTCACGGCCGCACATATCAGCACAGATAGAACACTCGGTATTCAAAGCAAGCCCAAACAGCTCTGTTTGCATCTCCTGTCCTCGTACAGCTGATCAGAATGAAGGTCTGTTATTGGGACATCCTTACAGGACAGCCCCTCCAGGAGTCGGGCTGAAGTCTCAGCAGTTGTGTGTCCAGCAGCTGGGCTCTGGTTTCCTCATTTGTGTGAGGGTGCATGTCCACCACATACAGTTTGGATCTCTTCATGACCAGGCTTAGAGACCCATCCAATCCAACCCTGGCTGGTGCAAATCGACCATAACCTGGACCCTCTGGTAGCTGCCTTCTTCAGATGCCTCACTTCCAGCACATGGCTCCCAGGGACTCAGATTGCTCACTGACTAAGTTGTCTTGATGCTCTTTGGCATATACACAAGGACTTTGTCCAGCTGCTGACACATCTATAAGCTGTCTGGCCCCAGTTGCTTTGGCATAGAACAGACAGCCCCTTTCCCAGGAACAGGGTAAGATGTGCAGTTTAATAAGCAGACAGAACATACTCTGGGGTTCTGACACAGACAAGGGAACCAACCACCTGCTTTAACCCTTTATTCCTCTATTTTACCATGCTTGCTTCTCTGCAAACCACCTTATCTGTCTTTTGCCCCACTTTTGCTTCCTCTCTGGTACATCCTGGGCTAAGTCTCATCCAAGCCCAAAGTGCTCTTCCCTGGCACCCCATGCCCCATGGCAATAACCCTGCAGTCTGTAAGGTGCAGTGGGGAGGCTCTCCCACCAATTCCTCAGGGAGGGGCCAGGTGGGGACTCCCTTTCTCTGACTGGGCTATTGAGGTATCACCATCATTGTGACTCTGTGCTCCTCTGTTTCTGTCTGTAAATGTGTGTAGAAATTAATTACATTACCTGTATGGTTCTACTTTTACTCTGAAAAGGCACTTTTAGCAATTTCTTCATTGTTCTACATACACTAAAAGATAAATCTTCTTTAAAAGCATATATTAAGAAAAATGTATATGAAAGAAAGACATTTAAAAAATATACTGAAAAAATTATGTATTTTATAGGAAGCACAGCAGTAGTAAATAAAATATTGTCTCATAACTGTAATGGGAGATTACTAGTAAAAAAGTGGCCCTACAAGCTATGTAATGGAAGAGATCGAAAAAATAGTCTTTGTGTTGAGATTTCACTATATAGTTTTAGTAAGCATTTTATGGAAATGTATTCAATGTTTTACAAGCTGCTGTGGCTGTGTTATTGCTCATCTCATAAAAAAAAAGTGGGGTAAATGTCTTTCTGGCTTTGACAGCACCCCTGAACTGGCATTGACAGAGATCTTGTCAAGGCAAATAGCCTCTGCAGTCCCACTCCAGACTTGTACATTTTGTAATAAATTTTTGTACACTTCTAGAGGTCAGACATCCAAGGAATGCTGGAGGCCAAATGTGGTCTGACTCCACCAATTATTTAGCTGTTTAAATGAGCTGTCCCAAATAAATAACTGAGCCTGGGCATTTGAAAAATGAGTGCACGGTAGCTGGAGCTGAAGACTTGGCAGAAGTACTTGTGCAGCAGGCTAGCATCACAGCCAGGTAATTGGTTCATATAACAGTATTTTTTCTGGTCTCACAGAGGGAGGAGGTCTCAGTCTGTACATTTTACCAATTTTCCATGCCTTGATATTCTAATTTTTGGAAGAAAATGTACACTGTGAAGTCTATTGCTGATTCTAGCAAAATACTGATTTTAATGTGTTACTTAACTAAAGTAAAATTTTTATCAGTCTGGTGTAAGAGCAAAAATATTTGTTGCAAAAATGAGATTGGGTGTTCTATTTCTGAGAGAAGCTGGGAAGAGTGAGTTGGTTGTAAACCATATGCTTAGTTTATACAGACTGTGTTGCTGCTTTGTTTTCTGTGTTCCCTTTTCAGGTTTTTTTTTTTTTTTGCAAGAGATGAAAGCTTGCGCAGTGAAAGATGTAAGGAAGGAGGAACTTCTCTAATTAATTCTGTAGTATGTATTCTTTACACTTCATTTAGTGTAAAGAAACTACAGGCACTCACTAATTTTAGTAAACTGTATTGCCTTGGGGGATCAAAAACTAAAAAAAAAGATTTCAGAGTTTGTCTATAATAATGCTAGATTTAAACCCCAAAAATCCTTGTTGTTGCTGTTGGTATGATGCTTGAGGCTCCTCAGTAATGCAGATGAGTTTTGTCATTCCAGAACAAAAACTGTAATATGTTCCAGCTGGTGAGTTGTGCCGTGTGCCCTGAAATGATGAAACTGCTTCCCTGGCTACTGCCCGTGAGGAGCTGGTGGTAGTAAATTTGCTGTTTAAAAGGGTCACCCTTCACATACAGAGCCATCCTCAACATCCTACTGTCACTTGAATGGATGCAGCCTTCCGAGCTCTGTGTGTGGAAGGAGAGATGCTGCTCAAGCAGACTCCACTTCCCAAGCAGCTTGTCCTCTTTCTTGCCAGCCTGGGGAACTCCCTCGCCTCCCTGGATCCCCACTGTTACTTGTGGTGGCCTGCAGTGGGCAACTGCAGTGGGCAACTACAGACCTGAAATGGGCTCAGCACTGCATTACATCTTCAGCTTTCCCTAGAGAAGCTGGGAACAGGCTGTGGAACTAAAAGTTAAGATCCCTGCAGTTATTTTCTTAGCTAACGTTTTAGAAATTCAAGGTCTTGTCAGCTTGTGTAGTGATATGATGAACAATGAAATTCCTACCAACTTTGCAGAAATACTGCATCTTTGTAGAAAAATGTGCTGATTAATGTTGCTCTCTCTATGTATGAGGCTTGAAGATAACAATAAATATGCATATTTGAGCATCTATGTCTGTTCGTTAGAGAACTGGAACTATTGTTGATAAGGTACTTGCTGTTGAAATCCTTGTAATTGTCTAACCACCATTCTTAAATGAAAATGATTTTTTAAACTGGGAAGGGATAATTTTAAAAGGAAATTTTATCTGAAATTCAGCCCCAAAAAAGGGTTAGGTATTCAACAGTAAATGAAAGAGCTGCAAAGTAATGTGAGGTAGAAGACAAGCTTAGTGAGTAGAAATAAAAAGACTGAATATGACCACACAAATCTTCATTAAGGTAATTACCTTAACCTGTAGGTACCTGCAGAACTTCAATATATAATATAAATTTTCTGGAGAAAATGGCTTTTTTCCCCTAAAAATTCAGAAACAGCATTAAAGGTCATAAATCTTGTAAATTATATAGAGTACATTGCATTAATTTTGAAATTCTGTCTCTAAGACAAGAAAGAAATGAAAGTAAAAATGCCCTCTTTGTGAAGTAACTTTAGTAACAGGAAAGATACGCTTCTGGAGAAAATCCTAAAATTCAGGTATCAGAAGAGAATCTAGAAGTCCTTCAGATTATAACAACGATTAATGATAAGGTTGGTTTTAACAAAATGATGTTTAAAATCAGTCAAGTAATAGTGTTTTTTCATTAGTTAAAGAAGAAATTCTCTGAGAGCAACAATTTCTGATTTTAAAATAATCTGAGTAGATGACTTGTTTTGCATGGAAGTCACCTTTACACTGGAACAGAGAATAGCTGACGTGGAGGCAATTACCTAATACCCCAAGAATGTGAGGTTTTGAAATGACAGCTGCAAAATGTAGTAGAACGCATCTACTGTCTGTTGCCTGAAAAAGCCCCTTTTAGTTTCTCATAGAGTTTGTGTAGAAATGTTTCTTTCTTACTTGGGAGCAGCTGACATTTCAAGTCAATCCTGAAAAGAAATTTTAACTACATTGATGGAATAGAGGCTTTTTTAATGGAGGTTCTGAGCTGTACACCCTTGGAGTTCAGTTCTGCTGTTCTGTCTTCTGCTTTGTCTCAGAAGCTTGAAAATCAGTATGCTTTCAAACATATATATGGTGGAACTGTGCATGATTGGTGAAATGCCTTAGCAATTTCAAATTGTGATTTTATAGTAATAAATAATATATATAATTTTTCTATGAAGATCTGAGGTAAAATGTCAGATCCTGCTGAGGCCAATGTCAACTTTCTCGTTGACCTACAGCTGAGGATTTAAAAGGGTGTTGGAGAGAAAGCCTTTAGGGATACAAACAATTGTTAAAAATGTTCGGTGCTTTTAACCCATTAGTGACACGCTTAAATTGGTTGGACCAGTGATTTTCTGTACACCTCCAGTATCTGTAATATGAAAATTGTAATGGTTCTACAGCGTAAGTGCTGTATTTTGTCTTATTTAACAGGACTAAATTTTCTCTCTTTTTTGTCTGTCTGAAGAACAATATGCGGGCTGCAGGGCAAATATCCCTTTCTCATTCTTTTTGTGCATTTTATAATGTTAAGAATTTCATCATAATCCTGCATCCCAGTCCTCTGCATGAACATGGGCCAGACTTTATACAGCAAGCAGGAACATTTCCTGAAGTAAATAATGCCAAGGAAAACCACATGCAGGATGTATGCTTGGGTTCTCTGCACCTTTTATAGTCCTAGACTGAGTAAATCGGTGCCAGGGGGGGTTTCCTCGTATTGTTCTATTATGTTTCACAGACTTCTCTATTTTTAAATGAATTTGTATTTCTTTTTAAATTAGCTGGTAAAGTATTTGGAGTGAAACTGTTCTCTTTCTTTATATTTGTATTTTACTAGCAGAATTGTGAGTTTAGACAACCTTGCTATTGTTTTCTTCAGATTCTGCTATCTTTAAAAGAATAATTTTATATAAATATAGCATCCTATTTATGCATATGTAGTCTAGGAATCTATTGCAATCATAAAGAATTATAGGAAATTTAATCTACGTTTGAAACCATTTTTTGGGAGGGGAAAAAGAAAGAAAAAGAAAAAAAATTACTTCAAACATTGTGATTTACAAAGTCACGTAAGCAGATTTCAATTAAAAGTCAGTAATTCACCTGTTTGTTATGATACTTTCCAGCTCCATTACTTTAAGACTATGCCTTTTTCTCACAGTTTCACCAGAATTTCTTTGAGAATTTTTTAACAAGAATTGCAAAGGTCAAATGAGTATTTCAAATAATTCTTCATTTCATTATTTCTACATAAAAAGAGAAAATGAAAGTATGTTTTTTCTCATATTCTTGTTTTCTGTATGTAGTTGAGTTTGTCACATCTTTACATCCCTTCTCACACTATACTACTTTTTATTTTCCAGTTTTAATGTATTTTCATGAATTTTGAAGTGGTATCCATACAGTAATGGTTGAGAGACTTGTCGGTCTATTCTCCGTAGAAAATTTAGGCCAAATCTAAAATTATCACCTGGTCTCTTGTTAAACAGTGCTAAAACACAAGAACAATGTATGTATCACAAAAATCTGCAATGAAGGAGAACATGGAAGTGGCAAAAGGACAACTCTTTTCATATACAGACTGCTAACACACCTACGATCTGTGACCTTTTTCTCAGCATAATTTATTCTGGCCATAGTGCTGAGCATTTAAGTGTCTAATGCCTATTGATTTTAATACAGGAAGTTATGTACCTAAACTGGAGGGGAGAATCAAAATCTCCAGTGCCTTGATTGGCAGTCAGTATTTTAATTTTCCATGAGAACAGTCTGAAGAGAGTCCAAAAAAAGGTATTAGTTTTCAGAAGCAGTCAAATGGAAATGAAAAATTAATTTGCCTATCTGATTCTCTTTTTTTTTCACCTCTATCCTATGACTGCTGAATGTAAACCAAGCCTATTTAAGTTCAATAAAGTGGCTTATTTGCTCTGTTGATAAATATTGCAGAGGTTCTTAGGTAGGTCTTTATGCCCCTCTCAGTACCACAACATACAGAAAATCTAAAATATTCTGTGGATTCTGACATGTTATGCCTGCTCCCTACCATGCTGACCAATACTATGCCATTATCTTAATTTGTTTTCTTGGTTGTATTAATTCACCTGGGTCTACCTATGTCAATCTCTTTTCCTTAGAGTCTAAGGACTTGGAGCTAGGGATCAAGTTTGTTGTTGCTGTTCTGTTCAGCAGCTAACAGAGTAGAT
Source organism: Myiagra hebetior (assembly GCA_013397015.1). Taxonomy (NCBI): domain Eukaryota; kingdom Metazoa; phylum Chordata; class Aves; order Passeriformes; family Monarchidae; genus Myiagra; species Myiagra hebetior. The sequence goes on along the minus strand of VWZQ01008303.1, from coordinate 367,583 downwards.
TTATGGTTCCTGAAGTTTGCAGTAATACAGAATATAAAGGTTCTTATAACAGTGGGAGGCCCTTTAGGATGCTAAATATTGACAGTTGTCATTTTAAATTTGAAAAACCGCATATATTTACTCTTCTATAACTTCTGATTATCTACATCATTTACTCAATTTATCACCCAATTACAGGTGTTCCTTTAATATTTCAATATATTCATGTATTATTCATAAATTAGCTTTTATACTGATTGCCTGAAAAATAATTTTGAGAATTGAAATGAATGGGTGTTACTACTACCATCAGAATGAAAGAGATGAAGGTAACTGAAGAGATCATTATATAACAGTTTGATGCAGGATCACATACAACCAGAAACATTATGAACATTTTAAGTAACCTAATTGATCTGTTGTGTATGATATCCAATGAGCAGGAAATCTGTTTTAGGCTTTGGCCAACACTCTTTAAAATGGCATCTAGACCAAATTATCCTGGCTCCAAATTATGCAAGCCTCTTGTCTGAGCTCAGAGAACAAGGAGAGTAATCAATCAGTGTATTTTTCAGTGTTTTTCTCAGTGTCCAGGTTACCAAGATCACTTGCATCTTTATCCATCTGTCTTAAATGTTTTTCATTCCTTTTCTACTTAAAAATCATATATATATAAATAAATAAATATAAAATAATCTCTTAGTCACTTCATGATTTTTTTCAAGACAGTAATGGAAACGTGATACAGTCTAAAGGACTTTATTCAAGATGTGCTTTTATTACTTGACAGAAGTTTTTTCTATATTTACTTTTGTCCATGATACCTGCTTCCGTCAAATATTACTTGAATCTAGCCCAGGTATTCCTATTTCATTCCTGTGTATATAATGTAAAGCACTACCTGAAGTTTTGCTAAACTCAAGATAGATGAAACCTACAGCTTTTAGTTTCAACCTGTATCTGATTTGTTATTTCACCTAAGAAAGTCATAATGATCTGGCAAGATTTTAAAGTATTTTGGCTGTTTATTATAATTTTGTCCTTTAGAGTCTTGTTTAGTGATCTGCTTTTCATATTGGAGTTTAGCTGGCTCCTTCTTCTTTTTCCATATTGGCATTGTCTGCCCTCTCCAATACCCTGTGCTCTCACTAGTATTCTGCAGTTCTAAGTGAAAAAAATCACTTAAATATTATTCCAGATAGTGATGTGATAGACACAATCACACTGGGGTATATTTCACTTGTTCCTGATGATTCTCTATCAAGTATTTCCACTGTCATTATTTGGCCACTGTTTTTAAATGGTTTGATACCTAATAATATGACAATACTTCTATTATATTTATATTAAATGGGAAAAGATAATATCCTGTTATTATTTTGACAAGTGTCAAACTACTTTAAAGTTTTTCAACAGACTTTGAAGTAGTTATTGCAACTGGGAAAATTATTAACAAGCTTCTACAAAAAGTATGAATCACATTTTTTGTCTGCTTTTTTTTTGTGTCACAGTGACTTCAAAGTATTAGGATTGACAAGCTATAAAACTTAAAGTGCCAGTGATGGAGAGATTTCATGTACATATTTTATGTGTACCTGGGGTGCTGCAAATGTTATGAACAACTTTTAGCCTATATAACATGGCTAATAAAATATTCTCCAAACTATGATTTTTCAGTTCTTGATACTGTTTACTAGGAAAATAAGGAGATAGGTTCACTAAGTGCTGGTTTTATATGTGTGTGTGAATGTGCTCTTTGGTTTGGAGACAACCATATGAACAGTATATTGTATGGTTAACTCAGCAGGTATTCACATACTCCTTTTGTAAGAAAGAGTAGCCATAAAAAACATGGCTTCATTTGGCTAGAGAATGTGTTTAGAGTTTTAAAGCTATGAAGACTTTTAAATTACTCAGATAGGAGTTCGTACTTTTTACTGTACTGAAGCAGAGTTTTAAAATACTGCTAATAATCTGTTAAACTTCTCATGATACTGATAACTGCAAGGCAGATCTATTTAAGCATTATTCAACACAGCCAACAAATATTCTCCAAACCAAATTTGGTTTACACCCTATGATACATATTTGCTCTGAACTGTGATGTACTTAAACCATTTCTCAACATTAGTTTGTGAAGATTTAACAGGTTGAAGATATTTTAGGTTTTACTCTGAACAGTTGTTCTGTTTTAGCTTCAGTTCTGCAGAAAAGAATAATAACATTGTATTGTCAAAACAAAATTGATAAGTAATGAAACAATGTGGACCAGGTTTGGCCTTCATCTGAAAGTCCTGCTGCTCTGAAAGAAGGTAGCAGTAGTGTATCTCAGGCATTTTTTTTTACTACACTGCCAAGTGTCAGTTTACCACTGGAAACCTGTCCCTCCTGCAGCATCCTGCAGCATGTGAATCCTTACACTTCCCACCAATCCCCTGTGCCTAGGGCAGCAGGCTCCTGCATACAGTAGCATCTGGCAGGCTCAGGTATGCAGTAGCAGGGATCTGAAAGGGCAACTAGCTTCAGAGTATGTGCAGTTACCTTTCCATCACATTCAATCCCCTTTATTAGAAGTACTCTCTTTGATTCTGGGCTAAGTATATTAAAATATATTTCAAGTTTCTTCATTGGAACTGAACAAAATAGAAAAGTATTTGCATGGCCAAACATGGAAAAATATTGTCACTTTTGAACACAATAAATCTTAGAAGATTGAGAGAAACTGTGAGAAGAAAATCCAGGGAAACCTGGAACCGCCTGATAATGATCAGGCTCATAGAATAATATTCTAAAGTGATGTTTGAAGTTAGTTCACAATTAATATGACTGTGCATTCTCTTACTGCTGTGTATTGTACCATTTACAAACCTACTGCATTCATGAGATGTTTAGTGCCAAGGTGTATCAAATTGCTTGTGTGTGAAAAAACTTTTAAAAAGAAGTTTGTATAAGCCTAACTACAGCAACTCTGCAGAATCCATAATGACAGAGCTGAAAGATTATACAATTATTCACTTCCTTACTCTCAGCTTAGACTTGTAGCAATTTATCTGCCCATTTTATTTCCTTTTGATTGATTGCCTAATGAATTAAAATGTTTTTCATCTTAGTGTCCCCTTACTTTTATTTAAGACCCCAAACCTCTGGTGCAATTCAACTAAGTGGGGTATTACTTATTAAAGAATAACCTAAAACTTGAAAGCAAAACCAATTAGGTCAAGAAGTTATCTCAAGGACACTCTGAAACCTATTAAAAGGCCATCCATTTCTTGAGCAACTGATGATATACTTGGTGTTACTCTTTTATTTTCCTTTTTATGTTTACCTTTGATGTTCTAAAAAGGTGTAAGTGCAATCTTTAAAGTGGAAATTTGTCTCTCTTGCATGTCTCTGACATGTCTGTATATCATAGTAGTTTTTTACGTTGTTTAATTTATCTTGGTTTTCCGGGATTTTTTCATCCGTACGTGAGGGAGGGATTAGAAGTCACCCCTTTATCTGATATCTTTAACCCCATGGCTCTGCAAGCCCTAACAGCCTTCACTACCAGATTTTAATTTCATACTATTCTGATCTCCAGCACAGAAATAAAGCATTTGAGTTTTAGTAGCTCTTTGTGACTGTGATCTTATTCTTATGTGAAAACTTGAAATGAGAAGTTGTTTCATTTGTTTTAATTATCTTTTATTATTGAAATAGCTAAAATAGAAAACAATTGAGCTAATCAAATTTCTATTATTGATTCCCTTGTCTAGCTGACCAGTTACTTTCTGTGGTTTTCCCCTTTAAATTGTAGGGCTTTTGATAGAACAGCAGTCTCACATATTTGTAGACAATATTTAGTGCAATAACTCACAGGGGTCTGTAGAAATTACTGGAATATAAATTACAATTTAAAATTTTATGCCATTGATTCATGATTTTTTTAAGACTTTTTGCTGCATGTGATAGATCCTTTATTTTTGTTTTGTTTTGTTTCCTTTTTTACTGTTTGAAGCCAAATTTACTTGTCTATTCCTAATAATAAATTTACAGTCTTGAAAATGTGATAGGGTGGTGGGAAGGAAGATGAGGGGATACTAAGGAAATTTAGTCCCTAATCACAATTCTGTGCCAGAGTTAAGGAGGAAACTGTGTCCTTCACTCTCACTCTTTCAGTGCTTTGCAGTGCAGCAAAGGCAGCATCTACTTTTTGTTCATTTTATCAACAGCTTTCTAGTATGCTTTCTCAGGAAGGAAATAAATGTGTTATGCAAATTAGGCCCATAGTTTGTGTCATGTCTCTTTCAGGCTCTATAAACTCTATTTAAAAAGTGGTAGCTTATCTCTCAGTGGCAGAAATGCTCTTAGCAGTTCAATACACCTGTAGTTTCCCAAAGTGAGTAAGATGTATATAAGTAAGACCTAGCATGATACCTGACATCCTGGCTTAGTCACTGGAGGTTTAGGCAGGAGAAATCTTCAGTGATGAAACTAAAGCTGTTAAGCTTCAGCTGAAAAGTCATAATTTTTGTACAGAAGTCCTGTACAGTTTCAAGTTGGAAAAACCATCAGCACTAGAATTATGGGACCACTCACTGCCTCTGGTTACAAAATAAATGAAATGTTTAGAGTTATTAAAAAAGTACAGTGGCTGTAATATGAGTCTTACCTTGTTCTAGAGAAACAACAGCAATGGCCATCGTATACATTCTAATGTGATAAAATGGTAAAAGATATTCAGGAAACAATGTTTTAAATGGTTTGTGTGTTTCCCTGCTGAGAGTTTAATATAGAGTCAAGTGCAGTAGTGGATTTCAAATGATGCCAAATATTTTTAGAATTAACATTTAAGTATTAGCATTTTACTGCAGAGTCCCTGTGAGGAGTTCCCTCACCCACATACACAAAGTATTCTTTACAGCCTGTCCTGAAAGAAAAGAATTAGTGGCCATTTCATGTTTCCACAGCTATTGAGGCTAGGAAATTACACTTCCAGGATAAAAAAGTTTAATAAATAGATTCTCTGTGTCATTGCCCTCTTACAAGTGTTCACAATGTCTCCTATTCCTAATTGTTGTTGCTGTTCATAGAATTATCTTGAGATGTTCATAGGTTTTGTACATTTTACTTATTTCCTTGAAATGTGTAAATGATTACCTAGTTAATGTGGGAAACAACTGGTAATTGAATTTCATTGTGTCAGATTTTCTTTTGCTTTGGCTCATAAATCAAAAAGCCTTTTGTTACTATAAGTTTATGAATTTCTGTAGTTTTCATGTCTCTCTTTGGGATATTTTTTCTCTCTGTAATAGAATTGTGTGCAGTAGACATTATTAAAAAAAAAAAAAAGAAACCAATACTGATGCAGACGAATTGTCACCAGTGACTACTTGCTAATTTCAACAGGCACAGTGATAATATTTTGGGCATAATACTTTTAATTTTTTCCTTTTCTTATCTTTGCCTTTTTTTATTTGTATCTACATAGAATTAATATTTTATTTTTTTCTTAGGACAACATGATGCATACAGTTTCTTAATAGCCCTGTATTGCTTTTAGCTCTGCAGTCAGGGATGCTGATATTGCAGTGAAACACAGACCTGTGTCCATGAGCTTCTGAAAAAGAATTTTCCACTCTCGCGTAGGACTTGCATAAAATATTTGGTTTCAGCAGACAGATTCTGAGAACTGCATCATTCAAATTTATCTATACAATCATTTAAACAGCTGGACATGCAGAGGTTGGTTTTTTGGGTTTTTTTGTTTTTTTTAAAAATTTTTTTATTATTATCTGGCCCCAAGGCTAGGGTTAATGAGTACGACAATAATAATGATTAAAAAAAACCCAAACAAAAAACAAACAGTTTAAAAACAAACAATTTTAAAAAAAGCTAGAAGGGTCTTGAAAAGAAATGTTCAAATTCTTAATTAAAAGAGTACAAAATCACCATGAAGACACCAACGAAATCTAGTATATCTTACTGAGATATGATTTGTTAAGCATATGGGGAAAGTGAAGATACTTATTCTTCACACGCCTTTTTTTTTTGTTGCTAGAAGAATTCGCTGATAAATTCAGAGGCTGATTTTCTGAAACTCTTCCTTCAGAGGATCTGTCAAAATGCTTTTCATGTTTGTCACTGACTTTCCTTTCACCTCCTCCCCACCTCAGGCCATAGTTCTAAGTAGGAACTATCTGATAGTTTCATGCTGTATTCTAATAAATTCTAGTCCATAAAATAATGTCCTGTATTTGGCATTATGTTTTGAGATACCCTCGGTGAATTCTTTTCTGTGTCTCTCCCACATATATTTAGGAAATGCTTTCTGACCTTTGTTTCACCATCAAATTCCTCTCCTGCATTCCTTTCCCCTGTCACACATCTGACTGTCGAGCAAGGCTAGATCGCACAGCCTGTCTTGGAGCTCCCCCTGCTGTAGGATGCCCCTAATATTTGTTCTGCTAGGTTACCTACAACAAATATCACAGCCTTGTCAAAAATCTTTTTCTTTGAAATTTACCTCTCTTTTACAGACGTGCAGTCTGAGTCAGATCAAAGAATTTGTTCGACTTAATGAATAGGAATGATTTTCTAAAGGATAGAGGTAGAATTGTTGCAGTCAATGCAAGATTTCAATGAAGATTTCAGTGAAGATTTCAAGAAGTTGTTTTACTAGGCTGAATTCTTTAGGATCCTGAACTCTTTACTTTTTACAATATGTAAATGCTGTGTGCTTATAATTTGAAACCAAGTTTGGTTAAAAGATAAGGTGCGGTACCAACACAATTTCTCCTTGGCTGACTGCAAGCCTGAGTCACTTCACAAGTAACATGGGTCCCGATTAGTCTTGTCATGATGCCCAGTCCACTCTGTACTTTAAAACAGTGAGAGGAAAACGTCTCTTTGAGAAACAAATTTTGAGTCATCTAACTACCCTTGGTACCTAACCTATGCATCTGGTGGTAATAGACATTATTTATGAGAAAGAAAAAAAATACTTTATTTCTGAAGATCAAGACATAAGACAATTCCAATTACTTTCTGTTTCAAAATCATGCTGATTTATATGCTAAATATTTGCTCTTTTCTTTCCCTGATAATATTTCTTCTGAAAATATTGGTATTTGATTTGATGCTATGCATACTTCCATAATGTATTTGTGAGAGGCAATCAAGAAGCAAAGAAATTTTATTTCCTGCTCCTCTTTCAGCAGCCTTTCCAGGAAGAATATTGATGGAAAAATCAATTCTTTATTATGCTGGTGGACATTTTCTGGTATTGTTATAATAATAGATACTGCTAAATGCCCTGATGATCTCTCTTCCCTTCAGGGTTTGCCAGAATTGCTAGACTTCCTGTTGTATCTTTGCAATCTTTTTAACCCACCAGACTGAGGAATCAGGGACTGCACCAAGGCAAAAAAAAGCTAAGCTCAAAAGTTTTATCTTTGAAGGGAGAAGTATTTGTTGGGCTATATCCTTGGTAATGCTTGCAGATGAAAGGCTGAAACTATGATCCTGACTGTTTTTCAGAAAGAATAATGCAACTATAAGTCCTGCAGGTTTCTTAACTGATGCAGCAGAGCAAAGATTTCTGCTCTTATGAAGGAGGAAGAAGGATTAAATATTGAAATAAAAACATTCAGCTTTAATTTGTGAAATAATAGTTTATCCTTTATAAAGTATTGTTTGAGGTTTCCTTGAATTTTCCTATATTTTCAGGATTACGTAATGTCAGGAGCAAGGAGACATCAGTGCTCTGAACTCAAGGAATTTATTGAGATAAGTAGAAGGTGCTGGCTACCTTTGATCCTAAAATATATTTACAAAGGGACAGCTTATGCAAAAATATTTTACTCTTCAGATGCCCTGAGAACTTTCAGCCATCTTTATTACAAAGCTTATATTTAAGCTGAAACATTTTGATTGAGAAAGACAAATACTTATTTGAAACAATTGTACATTAATTGTGACAAAGACAGAATTTGAGTATAAAGTATAAACTAGAAACTAATCAGTTTAGAAACCTCATAAAGTGAAAGGATGCAAAGAGGACTGGAAATCCAAGAGAATTAAGACTGTTTTTACAAGATTATTAGGTGAATCATCTTAGAAATCCACTTTATATGGTATGAGATGTAGGCTGTCAATCTATGAATACTAAGGAAATAAAAGGATTTAATAGTTTTGCTCTTTCATTGTGTAGCAGGCAGAACAGAAATGCACTTGTGAAAAAACCCAAAAATTAAAAAACTGATAGGTAATATATACTGATTAAATGAGGGAGTTTATCCAATTTTACTTCTCCAGTGAAGAATTGAAAGATAGTCCAGCGCCAGCACAGACATATGGACAACAGCACAGCTGTTTAATAAGGGAAGATAATTATTACAAAAAAAGTTTGGAACTTGAATGACTGGTAGATGAAGCTAGAAAATTTATTCTAGAAACAATATCTAAATTTTAAACAGAGTAGGTATTTACTAAATTAATTTACCAACATTTCCAGAGATTCTTCAACAGCATGTTTTAGGGATATGTTGTGTTTCAAACAGGATTAATTTGGTGCAATTAAACAATCTGCCTTATTCATCAAGTTGGATTAGGTGATCACTGTGGTTGGTTTTAGTTTCATGATTTCTAATGCAATTTCTGTTGCTTAAAGTACAGCCTGTGTGTCAGTATCTTTCCTTCCACAGACTGTGATACACAAGAGTGATGCCAAGGCAATTGTGGAATGTAATAGTTGTCTGAAGTTAAAAAAAACTTTCATTCAGGCATTGCTCTCACTATGCATTCATTATGAGGAGTGAAAACTGTTGTTAAGGCAAGGTAGAAAAACAACTCATCAAGACGTCTATTAAATATGTATTAAATAATTTAAATGTTGGTTTTCTTGTGTATTGATAGTCCTCAATGCATTGATAAACTTTAAGCATCCTACTTTGGAAAACAAAAACATCAAGAAAAAGCTCTACTAGTAGCACAGTGCTGTTGATAAATCTAAGAAAAAAAAGTCTTGAAAGATTTGATAACCTGAACACATTCATAAAGTTTCTACTGCACTAGTAAGATACACTTTCTTCAATAACTGCATGTATGCAGTGTTTTTTGCTAAGGAAATGGCAACTTTTCCCACCGCTTCCCAAAAAACCCCCAAATTAACAAGATGTTAGCATGCCCTGGAATCATCCCCAAGGCCCTTTGAGTCGCACTGAGTTCTAGGACCCTATCTGCCTGTCCCTCTGAGCTGCAGCAATCCATCAGCTGAACTCTGCAGTTACAAAACGTGTCAGAGAACAATGAATTGAGCATATTCTAAGAAAGAACAACAGGGCTTCCTTAATGCAGTGTATCTTGAAACATTGAAATTTTCTGAGATACTGCATTAGAAATGAAGAATAGTTCTACATTATAAGAACAAATTCTACTGTCATAAAAGACTAAATCATCTATTGAGGTGTTTTCAGTGGGAGTTTTCTTCACCCAGAAGCAGGTAATTTGGCTCAATGTCATAGTTCACAGTATATTCAGATTTATTCTTATTCTTTTCATCTTCTCAACATCACCTCCTGGGAGGACTGGAATATGTAAGAAAGAAAAAGAAAAGATAGCTTGGTTACTTGGATCTGATTGTATTATTTCCTGCTGTGACAATCTATGGTTTATGATGAAAGGCTGTTAACGTTGTTAACTTTAAGGAGAAAACATAAATCTTCCTTTAATTGAAGAGGAAAAGTAGCAAGTAAATAAAATTACTGCTTGGGCATGTTTATTTGGTCATTAGCAGGTTATTTTTGTCTTCTATGACTGAGAAAAATATTGCCAGAAAAGACAAAAATGCTTTTTACTGAATTACAAGCTAATGGATTTGGAACTATATAAAAATATTACTTCTAGTCATAGATATTTTCAATTGAAAGATAAATTAGATATATAACTGATAGAAATATTTAATAGAAATACTCTATGGTATTTAATTCCTTCATTTTACTGACATAAGTAGATTTCGTTATGTTGGGCAGGCTAAAATATGGACTGAAAAATGCTTTGTGATTTTACTGTTCTTTAAAACATTAATGTTATTTTTCATATGGATATACTTATGGAAATAACAGTTTCCTTGGCCTTTTGTTAAGGATTTTGAGAATTAATTTAAGCTTAGAGTTTGCTTATTTCTCTCTGTANGAGGACTTAAATAATGGAAGAAACTACAAAACCTTAAGTGTAAATACACTTTAAATAAACTCTAGAGTATTTAACTCATCTGGGGTATTTTAGAATTAAATAATATAAACCCAAAGTATGATCAACATGCACAATATTCAGTTTGTGTAAAAATATTTCAAAACATATGAATGAAAAAATTCATTATCAGGTTTATTAATCTAGTTAAATATATAAAATCATGTGAAAGGGTACTCATTTTGTAAAGTACTATGGCACATCTGAGCACACCGATGGATTTATTGCTGTTGTCACTGGAGGAGATCACACAGTATGCTGGGAGATCTGGTAGGGAAAATATGGCTAAGAAGTTAATCTCCATTAAATTGTGCTTGAGAAATTAATTTTGTTCCAGATTTCTGGAAGAAATCCTAAATTAACTTGCCATCACAAGCTTCTTACAAATTTTAAATTATCAGAATAAATAACACTTTTGTTAAAGCATTAAGTATAAGGACCGTGACTCAGTTGCATCAGAGAAGGATTAGTCTAGGACCCTTCATAACTACAGCATTTTCTCATTTGGAATGCTCTCATTTGATAGTGAAGGTATCCTCACCTGCAGGTACACAATACCTGAGCACAATATGTGGCATGTCAATAAGTGAGGTCTGTTTTCTACTAAATTATTAACAAAAGGTGTACTCTTTTTATTCTTTTTTAAACCAAGACAATGAAAATGTTTTGCAGGAGAGTATTGGGAAAGATTTCCTCATAGTAAAAGACCGTTCTCTTTGATCTCCCTGATCAGCAGCGGTGTGCAGCAGTATGCTGTTCTGGGTTGCACATTCAGCCATTGAAGCAAACCAGTTGTGAGGTTTCAGATGTAGAAGGGGCTGTGAGGGACAGGACTGGACCAGTTCCTGGAGAGGGAGTGAGCCTGGGAAGAGCAGGCATAGTTGCTTGGTGCACCCACAGCCCTGGCAGCATCTCTGTCCACTGTTTCCTAATGGCATTGAAAGGTTTGAAAACAACATTTAGTGTCTGGTTGCAATTCTTGCTCTATCTGCTGGAGCCAGAAATGGATGCAGTTATTGTTGCAGTCAGGAATAGTTAAGATGTGATTTCTCTAGGGGCTGAGTAATGATATCCATTTCTGGGTCCTTTTCTGCATTTGTTTTTTATTCTGTGGTTTTGTGTTAATGACTAAGTGGAACCTGGGCTCCTCTTTTCTTCTGTTTTTTTTTTACAATATTTGGGAACTGATTTTGTTTCCTAAAAAAAATGGTGCTATGAGATAATGGTGTGCAGGTGTATTCCTCTGGCTCTGGGAAAATGGAGTTAAACACCTGCAGATCAAGTATCAACCTCACCTCTTCTTTAGGTGCTCAGATAAATAGAAATGGGCCATTGGGAAACAAGGAACTTACAGGAAACCCATCATGCTAAGACTGCAGAGTTTACTTTGATCCAGTTTTACTGTTTAGATTTGGACTTAGATTTGTTGTTGTTGTTGCAAGTAATTGGCTACTAAATCTTGGCTGTATGGGTAAGAAAAATCTTCCTACTTGTGGTTGCATCCAATTGTAATCAATCTATTTGAATTGTTCCACTGGGCCACAGGCAGTTATGATAGAGAACTTCTTTCTTCAGAGCATCCTCTTCAGCTCATCTTCAGAGTATCTTTAGTTCTGTCTGTGGCTGAGCAAAATCAACATTCTGCATTCTACAGCTTGTAGTAGGAGTGTAACGCTTACAAATATCCTATTAACTATAGGATATATCTATAGGATATGTTTGTATTTACGGAAAAGTAAAATTTTAATGAAAAGTCACAGCTTGTCATTTGCAGGTTTGCTATCAGGACTTCAAAATTTTTGATATTACTGGAGTGCTATGCTACTTAATGCATGTATTTGAAGGTGTGATTCTTTCATATGTTAGCAATCATGGAAGCCTTTTTCTATTTGTCCCTAATGCTCAGGCATGTGAATAAGGAGAGGGGAAGGGAAGAGAAGAGAATGCAAGAGAAGGGTGTTGTTTCCGTGGCAACAGGCACTCTGCTGCTCAGGGCACAGGTGGCGTCTGTCTTAAAGACTGTTTAACAAAACATGCAGGAAAATGTGAAACAAAGCCTAGAATTTCTGTGGCAAGAGAAGGATTTTCTCAGTCAGCCCCAAATAACTCCAAACACTTCCAAAAAAGTCCCAGCTTTTTTGGTTGTGAATTTGAATAAAAATGAATAGGAAATAAGCGTTTCTTTTTATTATTTAAAAAAATCAGATCAGGGAAAATATCCTAGAAATGAGTGAATTCTAGTAATCACTGGTCCTGATATTGAAAAGTTATAATGGTCAGCTTTAAGTTGGAAATAATTTTGGGGAGATGGGACCCTCACAGATGTCAGAAGCTGGCTAAGCAAGTTTCAGCTTTTGAGGCAACCCAGCGTCACTGGCACTGGGAATGCTGAAAGCAATTTGGAAGTTGTCTTCTGTGGGTGTTCGTCTGGTAAGGAGCATGTTATGCTTTTAATTTTCTGCAATGTAAAGATAACCTGAGAGTCAGTGTAAAAAGAAGAATGCATAATATACTTATGTAATTTTGGATTTATATTCTGTTCTGAATTTTCACAATTAGTGATTCACAAAACTTTGTAAGACTCTGTTGTGACTTTGCTGTTCTTCCATTAGACAGAAATTCAAAGGAATGAATTTCATATTCAACTTCCTGCAAATTAAGTTGAATAATGTCCTTTTCTCTGAAACTTTACTTTTAGATGAAATTGTCTTCAATTAGTTGTTTAGATAAAACACTTTTGAAATGAAACTTGAGTTGTTCATATGTATATTCAATATGCTAGAATTGCAGCAGTAATGTCAGAAGAAATACATGGCAAATGTGGTAGATGTAGGTAGCATGTGTGTACTGCAAAAATCAGTAATACCAATGAAAATAAAATAAATTTCCATTTGATAGAAAACTGTATTGTCTTATCAGTGTTTTCAAAGACAGCCTGCTTGATTTTGCAGTTTGAAAGCCCTATCTTTTCCCAAGTGTTTGGAAAAGCAGAGGGTTGGAGCAAATCATGTTTGGTTTACTGGTGAGAACTTGGAAAGAAAAGACAACACTGAAAGAGGGATGATTCAGCCAAGACATAAAAAAAAATTTTTTTGGGATGAGGGCAGTGAAACAATGTAACAGGTTACCCAGAGAGGTGGTGGATGTCCTTTTCCTGGAAACAAATAAGACAAAGGTGGACAGGCCTCTGAATAACGTGGAGATCTAGAACCTGATCTAGTTGAAGATGTCCCTGCTCATTGCCAAGGGGGTTGCACTAGATGACCTTTAAGGATCTCTTCCAACCCAAACCATTCTACTCACTATTCTATGATTCAGTCATACCAGTGTATACCCAGGCACATGGGGTCCAGTCTAAGCATGTGGGTACAGTTGCAGGATCTTCCCAGCAAACCCTAAAATTTTCAAGATTAAACTTCTTGGGGTTTTGCTTCTTTCCACTTGCTCTACTGGATGCAGGCAAGGGCTAAATGAAATTCATAGGTGTACAAAAGATGAAAGCAGCAGCAGTTGCACAGCAGCTCTGTTTCATTGGACTTTTGGGAGTATCTTTTTAAGCACTGAGGGAGAAATTGATTTGCTGTTTGTGACAAGTAATCTGTAGAAACTTTATGGAAACTCCAATGAGAGTGAAGAAATACTAAAAATTTGACTGTCTTTCAAAAACTTGCCACATTTCTTTCTTAAAAACATCACAGTGTTTGCCCTGTTTTTAGCAAGGATCTCCAGAGCTCCCTTCAATCCAGCTATTCTGAGTCCTATATACATGTACTAAAAGAAGCAATACAGTATATAAAGGGTTAAATAAAATGTCTGTTGTGTACAGGTGATTGCTAGCTCCTGAATATTTCTTGAGAAATTTAGGATGGAGAAAATATGTGATCTGTTTCATTTTTTACTCATTTTAGACTGTAATTAACATATGTGGGTATTGAGGGTAGATCTGCAGAAAGGTTAAAACATTTATCAAAATGTAGCAAAGGATATTTTAGATCATAAATCCTAAATTTAATTGTCTTCTGGGTGCTTTAATATCAAGAGACATGAGACATTGCAGATGGATTGGTTTTGGTGACCTGATTATTGACACTTGATAGATAAAAGCTCTGTGTAACTTTCAGTAAAGGATTTTATTTTAAAGACCAGAATTCCCATTCTTACATAACTCAGTTCCAGCTATTAGAAACATACTTTTCTTGGGCTCCTACAAACAAATTAAAGGACAAGAAAGTGAAGCAGTTTGCCCCAAATTATGCATGCTCATTGGGTACAAACAAGATGCAAAGACATTTCCTGGCTTATAGTCACGGACTTCACATTTCAGAAGAGCAAACAGGTTTCTAATTACTTTCAAAAAAGATTTCAAGTGAAATATTGGGGAATCAGAAAATGTCAGTATAAAAATAGTTTCTTCAATTCACCCTTAGTGTGAGTGCTGTTTTGAAATCTTTAATTACATGGACACTGTTCTTTACATGATTCCCTCTCTAATGAAATAGGAAAGAAATGTTATTCATTTTTATTTAAAAACTACAGACTCCAGTTCTGACCTAGGCAAGTCTTATCCCTCATGATGATGTAATGCAATGAAATACTCTGTTACCACTAGGGAATATGCATCATTACATTCAGTAATTAAATTACGAGATTACTACATGACATAAGATCTGTCTAAATATACCTATAAAGAGGCACAATAATAGCTATTGATAACTTTACAATAATCATGGTAATAGACATTTTTTTGTCCAGGGACATATTTTTGCTTTTTATACCATTTTAAGAAAATTACTTCCTCTTACATATTAGTTTAAAGTGTTTGCATGTTGCAACTAAGAACTAAGAAGAAAGTACAATGAAATTAGTTTAGTGTAGACCAGATAATCTCTAGCGAGTGTATTTTGGTATCTTTTGCTACCCAGAAACCAGTTTACAGGTTTTTTTTACAGCAATAACTGATCACCTTGGATGCCAAGCAATGCATGGTGAGTTCAGTATTTCTAGATATAAATTTGTATCTCTTTATATTTAATGTGTGTTGCATGCAGATGTAACATTCACCACTTTATTATCTCAATACAGATTGGAAATTCACTATTATATATCTGAACAACATGTTTACAAGACATTTATTGTGGAAAAATTTAATGTTCTTTGTAAATAGAAAGTTAACTCCGTATTGCTAGTCAATGACACTATTCTGAAATATCCAAAGTGACAGGGATGAATGTCACTTTGAGTTAATTAGACACAGGTACAATGGGTATTTTGCCAATTAGTATTGCTACATTACTGACTTCTGCTTTACAACATGTAAGGCTATATGAATTTTGTATTTTATGCATCCGTAATCAAGATGTTTAATAATTCAAATCAAATGAAAACAAAAAATGGATTCTTTAGTAAACTTTAGAATTAAGGAACTTTTCTGCTTATGTTTTTTTATAGCTGCCCAGAAAAAAAAAATTATAGTGATGCTGTAAAGATTATAAGAAGAATTTATTGTGCTTAATTTTTATTCACTCTTATCCTAAAGAGTGTTCATTAGCTCTTAAATGAATGACTCTTCATAATTCAGTACCCTACAAAGTGCAGGTGTTTCTTGAGTCTCCAACGGCTTGAAATCCGGGTGGTTATAAATGAGAATTAGAATCATAGAATCATAGAATGGTTTGGGTTGGAAGGGACCTTAAAGATCTTCCAGTTCCAATCCCAATGCCATGGGTAGGGATGTCACCCACTAGATCAGGTTGTTCAGGGCCCTATCTAACCTGACGTTGAATGATCCCCGCGATAGGGCATCCACAAGGTCTCTGGGCAACCTTCTCTAGTGCTTCAGCAATCGCTGAGTAGAGAATTTCTTGCTAACATCTAATCTAAACCTGCCTGCTTTCAGTTGAAAACCATTGCCCCTTGTCCTGTTATTAAATGACTATAGATTCTGCCTGATTTTTATTAGACTCCTCCAGGTAGTGGAGGAGTTGATTGGCCACGGATAGGAATATTTACTGCAGAACTGCTGTGTTACCTAGTGTTGTGGGCTAAACTTTTGAATTGTTTGTCTGTGTAACTTTTGCTAAAAAAGAGAGGTGGTTTCCCCCATATTGTAAGGAAAGTTTAGGTTGCTAGTTCTTAGACCTGGTCTGGCATGCTAGATAGCATGGATCATGGACTTGCTGGTTCAGTTAGAACTTATGGGAAGCAGTTGTTCTGTAAGTGTCTATTATTTCTTGAGCGTTTCCAGCATTGCATTCACCTGCTTGTCCCTTCCTAACATATTTCTGGGAAGTGCTGTCTCGTTGGTTATGGGCAATACAACAGCAGTTTCTCATGTAAGACTTCCTTATCCTGCCTCTGTAAATATTATTGAGAAAAGGATACAGGCATTATCAAAATAGCTAATAATTGGAAAGTATGGTGCCTATGGATGAGGATGGTACTAGCATAATCTTATCACCCATACCTTCCGATGTATAGAACCCTTTTGTGTTCTTTCCCTTTAACAAATATAAGGCTGTTTCTCTTATCTTGATCGTATTTCAGTGCTATTATTGGCCATTTTTCCTAACTTCTGTGAATAACACAGGATTTTCATTGCCATAGCAACTTTTGAAATCCTTAAAATATAGTGTATCACATGTTCTTTTCTTTGGAATTAAGTCTTGCGAAGTATATCAGAAATTTCATATTTCATACTGCTAGAATAGTCATATAGTTATGCACAAAGTAATACATAATCTTAAAAAAAAGAGCTATGAGATTATGCTATCAGTGACATGTATTTATTTTCCGGAGGTATGTTTTTCATTGAAATATTTGAAGGCTTTTGGAATTATAAGTACCACATCCATTCCTTAAATATAAGGAAAGTTTTGAAGAGGGGAATTGCAGTGGTGAAGAGTCAGTGCAGCAGTGGACAGAAGGCAATTCAATACTACAACTTCTCTAAGATCCTTTAATTAATCTCTTTAAATATATTTTCTGCTCTAGCCATCCTGATTTTCAATTATGTGATTTACAAGCCAACAATAATGCTCAAGTGGGATTTAAACATTAAGGTATGCCCATAATTAAGACTCAAAGAATTAGATATGGAAATTATGCATTCATAGGTGAAACCTCATGACTGCTTAATCTTACCTGGTAGGCAGGGGAAAAAGGCTTTCCTACAAGGCCTGATGTCCCTGGCATTAGAGCTGTTGCAGCAAGCAGGATTATCAGATGCAGCCAGAACGGCAACTCCCAGTCACTTCACAGAGTCACACAGGATCCCTGTGGGACCTGATAGGACATGAAGGAAGTGATTTTATGCTAGTCTAAGGACAGAGAAGTATATGAAAGACAGACAGTATTCGGGAGGAGGGAAGAAAACAGTATTGGGTGATAGAAATACTGCTGTAGACCGTAAATAACATTTTCTTTTTGTGATAAAAACTCAAACAGCATTATCATATATGTGCCTCTTCAGTTGTCAGTTCCTCTATCTGTTAGTTTTTCAGTCATAAACTGAAAGCAGAAGCATGCAAAGATGACTTCCTCTGCCTAATGTCTGCCATCAGCCTTTGAGAATCATTATTTTCAGACTGGACTACTTTTATCTGTTTTACAGAGTAGAAGGAGAGCTAATGCTCTGTGTGTTGTGGCAATGCCATAAAGCAGTCAGTTTTCAAATATTCATTATCCAAGCATTTTTATTCTGCAGTCTAGTGAGCAGCAAATTATACTTCTTCATCTGCTTTCTACAAAAAAGGCTGAGAGGATTTGGATGTATTTGGGGGGAGGAACTAAAATTGCTCCAGATTTCTTCTTGTCTTTGTAATTCTTCCTCCAGCTGTGGCTTTAATTAGTTCTGCAACAGCACCACTGAGAATCTATCCTTCAATGCCAACATTTGAACATTATAAATGTACATGCTCTTGCATGTAAAGAAAATATGTTTACAAAGATGGAACTTCATTCTAAAGTTGCATGTAATTTTGGGCTTCACGATTATTTCGGCTGCAGTGTTTAAACTATCAGAGAATTTCATCTAAATGATAGCAGAAGCTCATCTTTTCCATCCTCCATCTGCAGATACATACAAATATCGACATACAAATACTGACTGCCAAGTGCTTCCTGGATGTGTCCTTCTCATATGGCATTAGGGGCATGTCTGACTGACAAAATAAATAATGGTAGACAGACATTATGAAATAACACTTTTTATATTTTTTAATACTAATTAAATGTGTTTTTAATAATGTTATACTCTGGGTTTGTTCCTATGTGTCATTTTCATAACATTCTTTCAACAGACCCCATTATGAAAGAATCTAGGAATCTAGCCCAGAATCCACAAGTACAAGCTACAATAAGAAAAGTTTACATACATTTCAAAATTGTCCTAGGTATTTAAAAAGCAAATCTCAAATGGATTAGATTAAAAAAGATCAAAAACTAAGTATCAATTTACACATCTAAGAGGTACAACTAGGAGGCTGATAACACTGTCTGCTTCCTAGGAAGTCTCTGATTCCTTTTCCTGAGTTTCAAAACTGTTTTATAACATGTTACTTAATGAAACAGGAAAAGTTTGACAATACCTAAGTGTTCTGAGCAGGCATTTGTAGCCTAATTGTAGAGAATTGTTTGCAGAGCATCTGGGCTGCACAAAAATGATGGCAATAAGGAAGTTCTTAGTTTTAAATATCGAAAATAAATTTCTGACCTGCTGTGTGGAGGGCATGGAGTGATGCCTACAGCTGATGAATTCATGATGTCACATCAAGGAAAGGGAAAGGTATAAAGAATGTCTTGGTCCTCTCATTTTCATTCTCTTTTTATAAAACCGTGTTATTGTTAGTTGTAACTGTAGAGTTAGAATCATAAAATCAGTTAACTTGGCAAGCTTCTCTGTAAGCTACTTCATCCAATCTTCTACTGACCACAGGTCTAACATTGAAGATTGATCAGATTTCTCAGGGGCTTCATCAGTGAAGCTTTGAGCATCTTAGAGAGTGGACATTCCATAAAAGTTTAGGGCAGCTGGTTTCTGTTCTTAATCATCATAATTGTGAAGGTTATTCTTTCCTTGTGTTTCCTTGTAGTATTCAAAATACAGCTTTGTGCAAACTGTGGCTGGTTTTCCTTTATTCTCCATGAATGGTTCTGCTTTACCTCTCTATCCTTCCCATAGGTAGCTGTGTGCAGTAATTATGTCTATCCCCTTTCCCCTGCTATCCCTGCTATCCAGATCCTCTTCACTCACCATTACTCACGTGTCTCAGCAAGACATTTCTCCATTCAACTCTCACCAGTTTCCTACTGTCAATGGAGAAGTTCTGTGATTGCTCCATTAATAATCTGAAGCGCCTGAGGTAAAAGCCAGTCTGGCAGGCAATCTAATAAGCCCCACTGAGGAAGTTAACATATTAACTTGGGCTAATAAGCCCCACTGAGAAAGGGAATACATTAACTTGGTCTTGACTCTGTCCAGTAACACAGCACAACTTTCCAGTTTTTCCTGCAGCTAAGTCTGCTAGTGGCTGCTTTGACACTGCCCGGCAGGGTATGAATTATTGCTGCTGTAGTTCAACAAGCAAACCTACAACTCTTTGTCAGAAGCTGGTACCCTTTGAAGGTCTGGCCATTTGAAAATCATGAATGTTCTAGCTCTATATGTAACAGTTACAGCCTCTTTAGCTAAATTAAAGCTAAACCAGTTACCTTAAGCCCTTTGCTGGTTGTATGGCATACAAAATCTTCTTCCCTTTCTAAGAACTGTTCTGCAGCTCTTTTATTACTGAAGCAAGCATGAGCAAAGAAGGTGATAGATTGTGCTATTTCAGGATCGCATACAGGGATGTGCATGATATTTTGATCCTTTGGGTCTGAAGTAGTATCTAAAGCTATTTGGACTGCTTGGCAAAGCTGGCTATACTCTGCACCAGTACAACGTACTGCCTTAATGTGTTAAAACAGGAAAAAAACAACACTTTAAAATGAGGACTTTTTTTGCTAGCTGCTGATCTTTCTTTTGGCCTTGATATGAAAATATTCCTTGTGGCATTTGTCACAGGTATTTTCTTATAATCTTCTTATTTCTGCTATCCCCTAAGAGCAAAAGAATAGGTGTAATGAGAGCAAAAGAGGCGTCTTAAAAACCTGTTTTGACAAACAGTGAAAATGTTAAGTCAACCTACAGATGTAAAATATGAAAGTGCCAGCTGTCAGCTTCTCCTGACTATAAATATTTTTAGCCTTCATGTACTGAGAAATGTTGTTAATAATATTCATTCCTTCAGCCACTTAAGGTCTTCAGCCTGTTTCTGCTGAATGCTGTACCTATTCCAGAAAATATTTCCACTCTTTTTTTTTTTCCCCGAAGAATTATGTCCTATATAAACTTCAGTTTGCAAGGGCTCTAATGTAAGTCTAATAAAAGGCTTTTTGTCATACTTTTCTGCTAGGATTTTGTTATTAATTTCAATTTCTAAATCATTAAGCAAAACTATTAAATATAGAAAAAAACCCAGTGTTTTTAATAAAATATAAAGTCAGGATTTGCAGG
The DNA here is from genome assembly GCA_013397015.1 of Myiagra hebetior. Classification (NCBI taxonomy): domain Eukaryota; kingdom Metazoa; phylum Chordata; class Aves; order Passeriformes; family Monarchidae; genus Myiagra; species Myiagra hebetior. Next base: position 346,822 of record VWZQ01008303.1, on the reverse strand, counting down.
AGTGTATCATACACACAAAATCATGGTGATTTATGGGACCTCTGGCAAATTACTTTTCCCTTCTGCTATGCTCCTCATTTTGCCCCAGTCGTTGATTGACATCTGGATTGGCATACACTTGGAGTCTCATTAATTGTGTCTAGTTGACGATACCAAGAGGAGGTAGATCATGCAGTCTGGAGACTCCAGGTGCTAGGCTTGTCAACAACAGCAGGGGGTGATTGTGGTATTTGCTGAGGGAGAGAGAATCAAAAACAGGACAGAAAAATGATTAATAGAAAAGCATAGAGAGAAGTGTTTTACAGTGGCAATGGCTTCTAATGTGTGTCAAATCCACTTGTAAAACCTCGTATTCCTTGTGAGACTCCTCAGTGTCAATTCTGCACAGGGCTTTCAGACATTTGTTAATCATATTTTCACCGAACTTCTGCTGAAAGTACAATAGGTTGTAAATTCAGTAGCGCTGAATAATAAGATTTTTTTTTTCTTTGGCTTTAAGTTCTTTATCTATGGAAATCTTTTTTTTGGCCAGCAGTTTCTGTGCATACATAACTGAGATGACAGCATGCATGTTTTTAGAATACTGAGGATAATGTTTCTTAAAACACTAGTTCTTTACTGTTTATTGTTAGCACAACTTGGATTAATTACTAGAGGGAAAGACTGTGCTGAGCACTGGTAAAATTCCTGGTGGTCTAGTCATATTTTAAAGCAGAGCACTTTTGTATCCTCTTACATACTTACATACTTCTTCCTATAACTCCTATAAATCCTCCCTATAACTATAATTTTTATAATATTTTTTCGGATTGTGGCATGTATTTTTTTCATGGAATTAAGTAGCAAAGAAACTTTAGTGATCTTAAAATACCTTCAATATTTACGTTTAATCTATCTAAAATTTGATCTATCTATATGTACAATGAGTGAAAACCTTTTTCTATGGAGATACGAGAACTCAAAATTTACTTGCATGTTTTGATATTAGTAAATACAGTTATGTTCAATAATGCTAAAGTAAAACTAATTTTAAACTCAACTGCACAAAAATATATACTGGAAGCTAATGATTGTAGCTGGTAATTCAAATAAAAATTTTTTATTAAGTTGTCCACAGAAAGAGATAGGTATTTTGCATACACGCTGTCAAAATTAGGTGTTTTATTAAATTTTAAGTATTATAAGAAAGAAGATTCTTAGCAAAATTCAGATAGACTTTTGAATATGCAAGAAAAAGTGTCCTATCTGTATATTTATGTGCTAACATCATATTAATTGTGCAATAACATAAAAAAATAGCATTAATACCTAAGGAGAAAGAATAATTTTTTCTAGTGCTTCTTTAAGCATTTTTACATACTATTGATATAAGTAAAAATTGTAAGCTTCCGTGTTCTAATGATTTCTTTTTTAATGTTCTATTTTCTAGGTAAGTACTCTCTGTCTTTTTCTTCCTAACATTCCTCTCTGCCTTCTTGAAGTTAAGTGAAAGAGGTAAAAATCAAGACGACAAAAATGAAGGTCCTTTTGGTAAGAATTTACTTTGGTTTACAAGGNTATGAAATGCTCGTGGTACTGTCAGACCAGTGAACAGGTGAACCCCAGGCAGCACTGCCTCATGTCCAGGGTCTAGGGTCATGCTATTACTGTAAAGGCTTTTCTGTTTCTTATAAGGCTGAAATACTTACCCAGAGAGTTTTCATGGCAGAAATCTCTGTGTTTGAAAGTTGTCTCATATCAAAGATGGAAGAAACTGCCCTTTTGGAAAAGGTGTTACACAAGGTATCTGGAGCAGTAATGGGCCCCTTACTAAAGTACAATTTGATCTTGCTTCCTTCAAGGGAAACAAGGCAATTACAGGCAATAGCAAAAAGTAAAAAATAGGGGAAAATGCCTTTAACTGTGGTTCTTTTTAGTTTGTCTCAGAACCATTTGATGAAGTAGTAGAACAGATGGCCTTCTGAACTTCTCCAAAATCTGGTTGTCTGTGCTGAATTGAAGCTATTTATGACATTACTGATAGCTCCCATTGTAGTTACAGTTACGGGAATGCTGGATGCACCCTTAGCCAGCTAGGACTGATAACTTTTAGTTAGAAGGCCAAAGAGAGGAAACAGAGAAAGCGCAGAGGAGGAGACTGAGGATAATTACAAGGTAAATGACACAAGCGAATATTTTTAGAGCAGAGACATGAATCTCACATTCCAGTGGTTTTCAGGACCTAACCAAAGATATTTGAAATGATGGTGTCCTCTGGACTCACTCTCCAAATCAGAGTTTTGAAAGCTTAGTGGTGCTAGGGGGATTCCAGGGGTCCTGGAAATGATCATGGAAGGCTGACATGCTAGCAGAGATGAATTTCATCCATCTACCTGTCCTTGGTAGTACCAGTGTCAAATTGGTAAATGCCCCAGGACTCATATTGGCTTAGGAATCTATACATGTTCCATTACAAAACTGAAGAACTTGTGCTTGCTAGACACTAAAGCTTTTCTGACACATCTGGAAAATAATTATTAATTTTAATCTTGTATGAATTTAGTTTGCCTAGTTATACACTGCCTACATTAAGTTTCACTATATTTGTGTTCACACACATACAGATACACACAGGTACAAGTGCACATATGTAGATCTGAAACCATGGTAAAAAGTCAAATAAATTATTTTTGAGTCAGATGGTTTGGAAAATGAAAATTAAAATAGCTCAATAAAAAAAAATTACTTGAAGAAAGATTCAAAGGCTAAAAAGGACAAGATGAAACAGTACTTATTGCAATTTTAGGAATGATGGGTAAAGACCTCCATCTTGATTAAAAGTAGAAAGAATAGAAGCAATATTTTAGCATTTCTCTCATTTTAAAGAATGGCTAATTGAGCTTTTTAACACCTAAAGAAGTTCATACATGGAGGAATATTGCCTTGAAAGGTTAAAGATTATTGAAAATAGGAGATTGTAATGTCTATTGTAAATGCAGACTTCTTTCTGTCTATTGTACGTGAGTAAATCATTTAATCTAGCTATAAAAATCAATTATTCCCCCTATTAAAAGAAAATGGAATAAATTTAGAGGAGCGACAAGAACAATAATTCAAAAGCCACACATGCTGTTTGTTTTAACATTTTACATGTTAATTTAGCATCTTCTTGGTGAATCTACATAGTGACTGTACTGAGATCTTTAAAACTTCTGTATTTGTTTTGGGAAGATTAGGGTGGAAAATAATGGCTAATATTATGATAAAGAAATATTTTTAAAGCTTTTCATAATAGATGTTATTGCTCAAATGTATAGGAGTTAATGTATTCCAGGCAAAAAATGGTTTGATAAGGAGCATTACCAAATCAACCTGTAGAGTGCAACATGAGGGTTTTAGCATAGCAAATGATTGGCTGAATAGGGAAATTAGAAAACTCACTAAGGCTTCATTATAAGTAGTTTAAAAATTCATACGAATTGTTACTACATTTTGCTGCTCAAGATACTAAAATAGTATATCTTTTTCTGAGTTGTCATGAAATAGAAACTATCTTTCAAGGTGACTTCATTTTTGTAAAATGTCTTTTGCTTTGCAGTTCTAGAAAGAAAAAATAGCAAAACCATTTTAATAACCAGTAAAATCCTGTAAAGCTTTCAACGCCATGTTCCACCGTATTTTCCTTCAGAATAATGCATCGCATGTAAAGGCAAAGGTTAAATATGTATTTTTGTATATATAAAAGTGTGTATAAAACACACCTGTGATTATGTGCTCATTCCATTCAGCTTTAAAATTCTTGTAATTTAAGACACCCTTTGAGGAAGAGGAGTGAGTTCTGTGGTATGGCAAAAATCAGCCATGACACATGGGCCTGCAACCTCTCATTTTCTGGTGCTAGCAGATTACATAGTGCTGTATGCTTCCTGACAGAAAATTTGGTTGAATCAGACTTTTGTGAGTTCTTTGATAAGAAGCCTGTTGAGAACTGCCTACTGTGATCCCTGAATTGCCATCCTCAAGGCCCAAATAATAGAACCATTTAGAAACAGTGCCCTAAGAGGAAAGGAATTGGGACTTGGAAGGTAGAACGGGTTTCTTTTGTACCATGCAAAATAAAGAAACAGACATATTTCAAGCAAGATCTTTTATTTATTTCTGCAGGGACCGTTCAACTGTGAAAATTGTACTATTTAGGTAATATCTTGTGTATACACATAATATCTTCCAGTACCTCATGCATGCACAAGTGACAGTGTTGAGAAATGGCTCAAACGTTATTGCATTCTCATAAACACAGAGCAAGCTGAAATAAAATGCAGCCTTGCTTTGGAGCTGTTTTTAATTTTTACTTTTTTTTTAACCCAATCTTTTTTGTGTTTAAATATTGGCATTTTACATTCTAGCCACTTCTGCTGATGTTTTTCTAACATCTTTTGTCAAACCAATGTAATATGCAGCTGTTCTTTCTGCTAGAGGAAAATTGTATGCAAATCATGTATTTAGTAGCAGAATCTTATTGACTTAAAAGCTTGAGGGTTTATTTTTTATGAAACCTTTGTTGTCTAGCATGAGTGGGCTTTTACTGGGTTTTGAATGCATTTTCCTTGTCATCCTTACACTTGTTGCATTATAGTGCAGACACTGAATTAAGCACTGTGAATGTGTTCTTCAAAAGGCTAAATAATGTATCTTCTAACAGGCTGTTACATGAATTAAAGCTGTGAACTCAAAAGGACAGGAGTAGTAAATTGTAGTTTTGGAACAAATGTGCTAATAAAAGAGGAGCAATCATGGGCAGTGTGTGCTACAGATGATGACAGCAGAAATGGAAATGTACCTGGTTTGTGTTGTTGCAGCTAAGATAAGCTTAAAATCTTGTTCTTATCTCAGTTTGAGGCAAGTGTTCTCACATGTTTAAGATAACATCAGATAACTGTAAGGTTACTGCATACTTTCCATATTTGGAATGCATGTAAAATGACTAACATAATATAGTTTGCTCAGACTTCTGCATAATCCTAATACAAATAAGTCTACACTGTAGAGCTAGATGACTTTGGTACCCTCTTGCATAAAGAAAATGCAAGGTATCTAGAGGGAAATTACAGGACCTGTGTTTTTCCACTTAATTTTAGGTTTATGACTGATCTGAGGGTAGTAATCCTTTGGTAAATTTTTTCTAAATCACTCCACTGAGTTAGTAATGAAAAGATAGAGGTCTTTTTCCCTGCAACACAAATGAGATTGTGGCAGTTGGACAGAATGTGTTCTGTGCTCTCTGTAACAAATTTCCATGGCTTTTGGAATTTTTCTTTTTTTTTTTAATTAATAAAAATTTTTAGTATCACCTTTTTGAGGCCAGAAGAGTAGCCTGTTTCCTGACTCTTCTGTAAGTTGTGTGCTTTTACTTTCTTTCATTTTGGACCTGGAACAAATACAATCCAGCATGCCGGTCTGTACCCTGTCATCAGAGATGCACAGGAAACTTTTAGCGTTGTTGGGTGGACATGGATTTTATTTTCTTTCTCTCTGTCCTATTCCCCACTTTCTCCCCTAATCCATATATCCTTTGGGCATATGCTATGTTTGTTGTTCCCAGCCTCATCTTTCATTGGCAGCATCCAGAAAACAAAACAAAAAATTGTTCTGTGTCTACAAATATTTTAGTCTTCTAAAAAATGAAAAACTGTATTTTGAGATCTTGTTTATGTGTTCTACACATAAGTTGTACACAACTATACTAGATCATGATGCTATCCCGCAAAATTTTACTCTTGTTTCTTCTACGTCTTAGCGTTTTTTGCTTCAAGAGTTTGTCATGAAAATAACTTGTCAGACATAGCCAACATGAGTCTGATTGTTTTTAGTTGCTGGGGTTCTTAACAGAAAATTCCACCATATTTTGAAACTGTATTTGAATGAGACTCTGTCTTGGTCTGAAATGGAGCTATGATGTGTAGTGACCACATCCAGAGTACGAATTCATTCTGTGCTTATGTAGCTCCAACATCTGATTTCACATTATTATGGCATCCAAATGCCTTCACTACAACTGACTCTGTTACAAGCTTTGTACCAAAGAAGATTTCTCTTTGTATTGTGTTCCTTCCTCAGAATAACAACCAGTTTGCTGTGATTCATGAGCAGTCTCATTTTGGCCTTTTTCAAACTGCTCTGCTTACACCACTTCTTTCTGCAGAATGCTTTTTCGATTGGCTACTTCCTTAACTGGAAGTGCACAAAGGCTTTGAGCACAATAATGTCTAAACCTTCATAAAGGACTCTTCACAGCAACATCAACTGAAATCGGCTACTAAAGTAACTTCAAAACTCCACTGAAATCAAGATATTAATTAATTGGTAACATCTGCAAAATTTTACTTTCATCTGGCTTTATTGTATCAAAAGAACAACACTATACAGCCTTCTCTGTGATTTCTGGGGGGAAAAATAGGTGACCAAATTTGTCTGAATCGATATAAAGACTGTAAGTTCACACAAAAAGTTCTGTCCTGCTATGATCACAGAATGTATCTTTGATTATCTCTTCCATCAAGATGAAGGCTTGCTCTATCCACATATCCACATTCAAGTAAGACTCTCAGAGTCTATCTTGGGGACAGAGCAGTTCTCAAAATGTTCTAACAAGCAGCATGATGTTCGGCTGTGTCAAACATATAAAGTTAACAGGATCATACGACAAATTTAAGAGTGGCTTTACAGTCTGACTGATTATGCTGGCATTCCTCATTTCCACCATCCAGAGGGGACAAAATCTGTCACTTGTCCACAACTGAATCTACACTGACACTTACATAAAACAAAAGGGATTGTGATCTTTAGATCTTTATAACTTGCCCAAATCCAGCTCTGAAAATAACTTTCCTACTTTTCTCTCCAGTCTTGCTAGGCAATGTTCCTGGAATTTTTCCCTGAAGTTTCACCTGCTGCAGTTATACCTAAGATGGCACCATGTGTCATCTGGTGCTGTTCCTCAGGTTTAACCTCAAGCCGCAGAAAATATTAAAGTATTAAAGGGTCACCTTAGCATTTGTATTTATAATGTACTAATTAACAGCAACACTACCGAGCAGATTTATTTAATTTTCTCCATTAGTTTAAGGCTCTGATAGCATAGGAGTAGGTAGCCTTTAAATGGTAATCTTTAGCAGTTCGAGTAAGAAGTTTGAATGGACTTCAAATTTAAGGTCAGGAAAGGAAAACCAACCTTTGGTATCAAGCCTCAAGAACTTTGTGATGATGGTTATTTACACTTTACTGTAAATTATTATGCATGAACAATTATTTACAATACAAAATTGAGATAAGGTCTTCTATTTAATTCTTCTTCTCACTTTTATATTGATCTTCAACACATGCTTAACAAATCTGGAAGGAGTGTGAAGTAATATTTGCAAATACTTAGTGACCGTGTTGTTCTCCCTAACTCTTGCTCTGCATCTTACCCCAGGAAGCAGTATGACTCATTTCATACAATGAAGCCATTTTGTAAAGAAATATTTTCTATGAGATGGTGGTGGCTTGTGTTTTATCATGATAGAAATCAGAACTTATCCATAAAAGACATAGAGTACAAACAGGTATATCCATTATTTTGGAAGAGAGGATGACTAAATACTAATTATTTTAAACACTTGGAAAAAGGGAAAGGAAAGCCTACCCAGCATTCCATACTAGAGAAATAAAACCATTCCTTTGTTATAGAAAGCAAGTCATAATAGCATACCTGTCACACCACAGGCAGCAATGAAGAATCCCTGTCCCTGTATGTGAAAGCAGATCCTCTATTCACTTCAGTTGCAAATCAGCATGTAATTTTCTCAGCAGTGCCTGAAGTTTATTTGTAACAGAGATCAGGAACTGGGATGATAGTATCAAGGAAAAGAGTCCAATACTCAACATAGTTGGTGCAGCACAAGAAGTGTTACAACTATCATGGTGAATATGTTAAAGTGCAGTACTTATAAGATCTCTGTGGAAAGAAGGGGATTTGTTTTTTATATACAGACTGTGGTTTATGCAGTATTTTCATAACTGTGAATATTCTCACCTTTTAAATTTGCTTCATCTGCTACAACATACTTAAAATTCCATATCAAAAGAAATGCATTAAGAAACATATGTGTTGCAAACTTTGACATTCTAATTATGTAAGGGATTAAATTATCCTTATTTAATAAAGTTAATTTTGACTGTGCATATATGGACTGATAGTCTTGGGATGTTTTATTGTGAGCTTTTACAAAGTACCTTAACCTTATGTACTTAATGAGATAACAGGATAGTTTCTTATTTTATCTTCACTGATTTTTGTGGAGAATCCCCTTACCTTTTTTTTGCCCATTAAAAAAGCAGCTCAGTCCCACAGGTAATAGAACATTCCTGACTGGGAAAAAAATTTGTCAGCTCTCTAGTTCATTTTTCTGAAGTGGTCAACAATATAATATCTGTGTCTGTATATTTATCTTTACAGTAACCTGAACATCTAAAATGTTAGCAACTCTTCTATTGTCTGACACAGTAAGATTAATGGCAAAGATATATATTATATATATACATATTTTGGGCATTTAATTTACAAACCAACGATCTGATTTAATTTTGTGTTTGTTTTTTATGGCATCTTTTTGGTCACTTCTCTTACCAAAAACACTTACAAATGAAGGCTCAACATTTCGACAAGAGGGGCAGTAAAGATCCAATGAGAGACCTGGTTAAAGGCAGGCATCACTATTGTAGACATTACATTTAGGGATGTTGCACTAGGAGCTTTTAATGGAAAAGACATCAGTGTTCTTAGTGAATAATTTCTTTAATTCTAGAAGCTTGGATGCTCATCTTATCTCATTTGCTCGAATGCAAATCATTACTTCTTTGCTCTTTCAGTTAATAACTTGAATCAATTCACTTGGGGCTCAAATGAGCACCCTAAGCCACACAATAGCAGGAGGGAAGCTGGATGTGATGCCTTAGGTTTTAACTTTTATATTTTCAAATTCTATACTGGTTAGAGTGTAACTCTGAAGTTCCTTGTAGCCTGTAATTTCTGCTCTCTCGTGCTAGGTAGACATAACAAATCCTCTCCAGGCTTTGCCTTCAAGGACAGCCAGACTGTTCTAGGCCCAAAATGTGTAAACCAAAGACTCTAAAAGGGGACAAGCATCAGATGAAGCTCAATTATGTGTATGTACGCACATGTACTCAGCTCTGACCGATTGCAGCAGAGTCAAAACTGCTGTGAGACACTGAGGATCTTAAGAGTTATTCTATTTTCAAACATAAGGAAAATATATTTCAGTCTTGATTCCTAAACAAACAGTTTAAATCTTTAGATTGATAGATCATATTAAACAGTGTTGTAAACAAGGTACTGTGAAAATTTCTCAGAGCAAGATGAGCTCAGCTTTTTAGGACGTACATCAAGCTATATCCTGTAATTATGCTACATCACCCTGGTTTTAGAGCAAAAGTTCCTCCCTTTTCCTAGACAGTACAGAAGTAAGACTCCTTCGCCTTCAGGAAAGGATGTCATTCTACCTTTTTTTCCAGCAGTTAGATTAAGTTGAAGGCATATCCTCCTGCTCTTTCTCTCATGTGTGATTTGTGTGGGATATGACAGCCATGTGGACAATATCACCGTGAGAGTGTTTTGGTTTTGTTTCGTTCTGTAGGAAAGTTGTCAAGCAGCCTGGTTATATCGTTCTGGGAAGAAATAAAGAACACTATCAGATCTATACTTTAAGTTTTAAAATTTCATGGAATGTGGAGGTGAATTTATACCAAGTAGAGAGACCTACTCCTTACAGGTTTCTATGGGAATCAGATAGCCTTCATAATGTCAGTGTTAAAGAGGAGAGCACAATTCTTCACTTTATTCATGGAGTTGTTAATGAAAAAAACAATGAAAGTTGAAAACTAACCAGAAGTTATAACCTTTACAAACTTACAGTTTCAGATGGAAAATATCTTTATTGAAAATTTATTGTCTGTGGAAACATGTAATGGTTTCACCTGTACATTTGCCATGGTTTTAAGCCCAGCTAGAGATGAAGCATCATGCAGCCACTTGCTCAACCCCTTTTCTCTTTCCTCCACCCTCCTTTCCCAAAGGAATGGGAAGGAGAATGAAAGTAAAACCTGTATATTGAGATTAGAACAGTTTAATAATTGAAAAGAAAGTAAAATAAAATAATAATTTCAAATAGTAAAAATGATAATAAAAAGCAAAACAATGCCAACTGATGCACAATACAATTTCTCACCACCTGCTGACTGAAGTCAGAGTCCCCTTCCCAAACCCTGATCAGCCACACTTCCAGGCAACTCTCTGCAGTTCATATCCTGGGCATGACTCCTATGGTGTGGCATATCCCTTTGCCCTCCCAGTTTTGTTAGGGTTTTTTTTTTGGTTCGTTGGTTGGTTGGGGTTTTTTTTCATACTTCCTCACTGGCAGAGCATGAGACAAGGAAAAATAAAAGTCCTTGACCTGGGATGAGCACCACTTAGCAAAACCCAAAACATCAGTGTGTTATCAACATCTGATAACATATATTTTCACCTGAAACCAAAACACAGCACTGTAACAGCTGTTTAGAAGAACTTGAGTCTACTCCAGCTGAAACCAGGACAACATTGTAAATTTTAATTTAGCCCTGATGAAGAGTGTCCAAATACACAATACATGTTTGGTTTTGGTAATATAAGAAATAAATGCATAGAAGGTGATACCACATAAGAAGAACAGAGGTATATACCTGAAAAATGGACTCAGAAATTCTTTGATTATTAACCCATACAAAATATACAAAATATAAAATTTAATCCTAAATAGACAAATTTGTAGTTAGTATGCCACAGAAGTAATGCACATTACCAGCACCTAACTTTTCTAAAATGCCTTTGTTTTGCCTATTCAATAAACAACATTGGCGATACTAACTCGATATTCTAAATATAGTAGTAGCAGCTAATGTTCAAGGAAGATGTTCATTTGGAGAGATGAATAAACAGAATTGTTCTGCTGTGTAACTACTGCAGTGTGTCATTAATGTCTTTTAATGAGTGACATTACATACAGTGACACTATCTATGCTTGCAGACTGAATTTAATGAGAACGCCTGATTTTTTAATTGCTTCTATTCATCAGCTATTTTATGCCCTTAAATAATTTTTCTGTCAGAAGAATATGATTTCGTTGCAATGAGATAGCTGAAATTCAATTTTTTGAACCTTTCTGGTTTTGTTGTAAAGATGCATGACAAAGAAAGGGTAGGCTTCTGGGCCATTGTTGCAAATGGGTTGCTGAGCTGAATGGACCCACTGCGGCTATTCTAATGGCTTAATGATATGTGAGGGAGAGAATAGAAGGCCTTCATTAAAGATTCCTTGGGTTATTTAATGAGATAAAGGGAAGCAAAAGTGTGTAGGAGTCAACTGAAAAAACGGGTCTTCAAGGGCAGCAGCATGTAGTCCTACATTTCAATGGCAAAAGTGTATTGGCAGAGTTAGAAGAACATGTGTTAAAACCAGATTCATCTTTGTAAGACAAATTCAAATGTTAAAAATTGAAGCCAGGTATATGCCATTATTTATTATTTGTCTCACTCCCTAGAAAAGAACTGGGGGTCTTTTCCTGTAGATATTTGATACATACTGTGTAAAACCATTTTTGTTATCCACATATGTAACAGGCAGACTCACAATATGTCTGTGCAATCTGTACAGTGGTGTAAACAAGAGCTGGTTCTTATTCACAACTTTTTTGTATGACCCATATGTTACGAATTTTTGTTTGTGTGTTTATTTTGGCTGTCACTTTTTAGGACATATAGCATACGTTCTCAGATTACTATCAATCAGAGTACACTTAGCACTTTATAAAAAAACCCATGCGAATAGTTTTGGGCAATTCAAGCAATAGTAATCTTTGTAAGTAAATTAGCAGTACTTTATTAGGAAATTCATCCTCTAAAAAATGGGACGGACAATCAAATATTAATCAATCAAGAGGAAATGTGTTGAAATACCATTTGTATTCCCATATTTCTTTTGCCTTTCAGTTGAGAGTTAAATTATTGCCCATATTCAGCAGTCAGGGAATGTTCAACAGCAATATTTAAAATAGTTATTTAGAGAAATAAATATGTAGAAAGGGAAAACCTTCTACTAAAAAATAATAATTAAAGGGAGGGGAGCTTAGTCCAATCTATCAATCTACGTATTAGAGTCTTAGTTATTACTGTATTCTGGACAGACCATGTCTTCATCAGAAAAATTTGTCACGTTGTCAAACCCTTTGCATGTCATCTGTCAATTTTTTGCAAGTCAGAATATTTCTGGGAAGAAATTCTTGTCACAAGGAAAAAGGTCTAGTTAGCAGAGAGGAACTGACACTATACAGATGAAGAAAAATCTTTTCATGTATTCAGGCTGTGAAGTGAGGAACACCCTCCTTTTCCTAAAAATGTTCTGTAGTCTGGTGAAGCCCATGACATTGGCTGAGGCTGTCTAGTCAAAACTGTGCAATCTAATAGTAGTAATAGGAGTAATAGGAGTTAAAATCTTATGTAATTTCTCCCATACAGCAGGAGAAGATTTTGCTAATTATTCTTTAATATCTTGTTATTTCCTGGTGTCAAACACAAACAAAGTTTTAAAACAAACTAAGTTTTAAAAGTTTTGCAAACATTGTTCAAATTTGATACATAAAATAGTCATACCCTAACCCTAACCCATATACCATATGCCAAAATGAAAGTAATTCCTTAAAAGACACAAGGTAAGTATTCTACATTTCACTGGGACTTGGGCTTATGAATAAAGGATAATAAAAATGTAGCTTTTGTTAAGTTGAGCATTCAAAAAAAAGTACTGAAAAACTTTTCATAAGACAAGTAAGTAGGTAGATGTTTGAGTAACACTTGAATCTTCAATTACATTATGGGCACAAGCCATGGTTAAGTTTCATTTCATTTTTGTCAAGTGCTTTAAGATATTTAAATTAAGTTGTATGTCAATCCAAAATAACAATATCCATCCACACAGTAGAATCTCGGATGGCTTAGTTCTACACCAACTTTAATACACCAGATTGAAAAATTGAAGATAGTTATTTCACATAAATGTTGATTTTAGAGAATTTTTGAATATTGTAACATACTGTAGACCACATCTTCTTGGAAAAATTTTGATTGCTCTTAAGATATCAAAATTAGGTGGTTTTCATTTTTGTGCAAAAATTCCATAAAAGTCAATCCCATCTCAAAATGTCTTGATATATCCCGTTAAACTAAACTGTGCCATTAAAATTTCCCTTGAGACTAATTTGCATATAATCTCATTACCTGCACACACATTATTTTGGAAACATTATGTCCAAGTAGGTTCACTTTTTCTGGCTACATACTTTACAAAGGTGTTAAAGCTGAAGATGCATTTAGAGTATAGTTTTTAAAAAGCCATCCTTCACTGAGGAACAAAAGAGCTGTCAGGTAAAAGACAAGTTCCATGGAGCATATCTTATGTCAGCGAGACTTCTGTTGTAATAGCACCATACTTGGAATCTAGCCAAGTTAGATAAAAATAGTAATGTCCAATGGGCTGTTCAGATTTGTAGAAAGTGCATTCCAGTTAATATGATATTCCATCCCACATGACGACAGATTGTGAGATGGGAAGATATTGTTTGCCATATTATTTCCCAGTAAATTTTCATGGCCTCTGAAGACAGATAGATGACTGGGAGGAAGATTGGAGCCTCCCAGCTCCTCCAGTCCAATGCTGCTGAGAGCAGCCTCGTGGCTAGGGCGCAGGCATCGGCATTGCAATGGAGAATTTACTGACACAGCGTGGCATCTGAAGTGCTGGTGTGCCCACTTTAATTCCTTCTTCGGTGAAGAATCTTCAGTGCATAAATTAAATCAATTTTGTACCTAGAACAAATATTTCCAGTTGTGCGTATGTACCCATTATGAAATGGAAAGAAACTATTCCACTTTATTAACAAGCGAGAAACTGTTCCATATATAAAAAGACCGGTTTACAACCAACTTTAGTCGCACTTAAATAAACCCCAAATATAAACAAACAAACAAAAAACCAACCAAACAAGAACCCAATAAACAAGCCACAACTGAGAAAAAACCTTTTGATTTTACTCTGATCTGATTTTTCTTGATTTTTAGATTTTCCTACTTTCCTTATGTTTTTCTCCTTTCTTTTTCTTTCTTAACTAAAGTAAAGATCTAATAGGCAGGGTATTTGGGTTGCTTGCTTTTTAGTTTGGGGTTTTTTATTCATAACTGTATTTGGATGTTGGAGAATGGCTGCTTGAGGCTTAGGTAAGATATATTTAGTTATTTTAGCTTTCTGTTGTATAAAGCTGAAGTAGTTTCTAAACGATTTTTTAACTGGTGGTATTTTATACCCTAAGTAGAATCAGATGTAGCCTTATACTAATGTCACATTTGAAAAACTAGTGGAGATTTTTAGCTCTCATCTGTCACATTTTCATCTTTCCAGGAGTATGGACTTCTGTTTCCTTAGAGTGTCTGTTAATGCAGTAAAAGTTTTTCTGGATTGAATTCAATCTTGTAATAGCTGTGCATGCAAAATCATACTCCAGTTATACAGACAAAACAATTTCAGGACACAAAGAGAATTAAGAATCCCTTATAAAAAGTCTTATGTGTTACATTTATCTGTTTTAATTAGATGCAAGGGAAGCACACGGTATAGATGACTGTCCACCTTTTTGCCTGTTTTTTTTCATCACCTAACAAAGTCCTATGAGGACTTTGACACCTGTCAAGGGCTCATGACAAATTGCTTCTGTTTCCAGCCAGGCACTGAAGGTGGCAGCACACAGAGGAGCTGCATTGTGATTGCCGGCCAGAGACCCTGTGTGATGCATCTGAGCTTTTGAAACCCTAATTCCACTTCATTTTAGTGGTTCCAAGGCAAGGCGTCCTGCTTCCCATTCTGTTGGATACCTCTGTTACCTGTCTGCTTTCACTGTGGTATCGTGGGCACATTCTAGCCATTTGCTTCTTTTTCCGTCTTTAGTGCACTGCAGTCTGGGAAAGGTGAATGCTGACACCCCCTCTGGAGCCAGGCATAGGGTATTCCCCTTTTGGGAACACTCCTGAGTTCATTGTTCTCACAAGGAGCCTTATCTTTCTTTCTGTCTTGTTTCCTGTTAGGTTTCCACCTTTGCAGCCTTCTTTGATTTAAAGCTGGCAATTCAAGAGCATTAATACCAGTCAGATAGATTGAAGTGCTTTTAATTCTTATATATGGTACACACAAAATACCCCTGGTTTTCCAGTTCTCCATGATAGAGCTTTTTTCTGTGCTGAACATAAATCTCTTTCTATCCCTCATATTCTCATGCTGTAGTGTAAAATGCACTTCATAATTTCACTGTGTGTGAAAGTAGTTCTCTGGATTTTTTTATAGTTGGGACCTCTAAGAGCATTGCACAGAGAGCTGAGATAGTGGAGGCCAAGTAGATGCAGTTTCATAAATAAAGGCAATTTCATGTTGAATTGTATAAAATGTGTTACAGATATGAGAAAACAATATTATATATTGCCATTTTTCAAAGACAGAGTATGTTCTTAGGCGGGGTTATGCACATGTTACTTTGTGTTAGTGGAGAAGGCGTTGCTATGCAGTAGGAAACATACCTCAGAATATAAAACTTCATAAAATACATAATAAATTATATGATCTTCATTTTTTCTTTATAGAGATAAAATTGTGAAATAATTTGTAGAGCAAATCTAATCAGTCTGAGTTCACACTGTGAATCTTAAAAGTTATTTGACCTTTTTAAGTGTACCAGTGGCTAGATCCTTCTCCTCCCACTGTGATCTTTTGATACATGCAAAAACATCTCTTCTGGCCCACCTGCTGCTTCAAAGTGAATTCAGTCTGTGGCTTTTTCAGATATTAGTCTTAACTGTCTAAACTCTGCTTATGTGCTTATGGTCTGTCTCCAAAAAAAAAGACAAATTATTAGGGAAAAGATTTGTGCCCACGGATGAGGGAAACTGTTCCTGAGTGACTTTCTGCTTTAGCTGCTTAATCACTAATTGGTTGGAGTATGACTGGGTGGAAATAAACAGCCAACTTCCTGCATCCATGAGGGTGACAGACGCAGCTGAGATGAGGAGCATTTGCTTTCCAGGCACAGGACTGCTTGGCTCCTTTGGAGCAGCGTGCTTCAGTGACGTTGACTATGTAACATTTTGTTTCCAGTTTTCCCAGGAATGCACCCTTTGGGCTGTTAGTCTTGTGCTGCTTCTGTTGGGATAAAATGAGTTTACCACCTAGCTGTGATCACCTGGCTCTGGGGAAAGTGGCTAGATTCCAGAATGCTTGCACTCACGGATCGCCTTATGCTATTAACAAGCCAATTGATATTAAACAGCAAAGGAGACGGTATGAGACTTTATTATTCTTCAGCAAAATGTTTGCATTGTCTACAGCTTGCTGCCTTTAAACCTTCTGAACTTGTGTGTGGAGAGAGGGGGAGAAGGGGTGTGCCATATAAAAACCATTTCATTGTTTGTGTGTTCAATATTAAATCGTTGAAGGAAATTTTAATAAAAAAAAAATAAGGGCAAAATACCAGGTAACAGAAAAAAAATATAGCAGTGGAAAGTTATGTTTGTTTTGTATGTATATGCAGTTACCAATAATTAGAACGTTTTTCAGGGATGAAAAGTAACTTAATTTTTTAAATACAAGTAACTAAGGCTATTGTCTTTAAATTTCAAGCAAAAAATAAACTAGGAATTTGACTAGTGACAAATTATTTCTTAATCCAACTTGTCAGATATTACGTACTACATTAGATATTTTCTATCTTTTTCTCTGGAATGTATTTGTTACATATTTTAGCAAAATAGCTGAAACAGCCTTTTGCATATTGTTCATTGTGGCAGAATTTCCATCCAATTTTATCAAACTGTGACATAAAGAGAAACTTACTTTATTAATGGAATTGAAAGAGTTACTGAAACTTCTTGTGTGAAAAAATCACTCTCCCTTGATTTTTTTCCCACTGGGAAAAAAAAAAAAAAAGGATGTCAGGTCAGAGAATTGGTGATTTTTGATTAGTGTTTCAGCAGAGGCTTTTTTAAGTAAAAAAGGTGAGATTCTAATGAAAAAGTTTCCCTTAAGAAAAAGTGATCTTTTATACCAGCTGCCTTACCAGAAGTAATTTCAGGTGAAATACATATTTATAGTCCAAAATCCTTCATGTGCTTGTATAGTTCATAGTACTTTTTATTGAAATTACAAGATTACATGTAGATTTTAAATAGAAAAAACAAATTTTGACTAGGAGAATGAAAAATCTACTGAAAACCTTTCTTCAGTTTCCAAAAAAACCCTGTGCTTTTCCATAATATTTCTGATCATCTTAATTTAAAATAAAATGCTGTTAAAAAGGTAATGAAACTAGTAAGAAAATTTTGAATACTATTTAAGTGTAATGCTTAGGGAGCACCATGATTTTGCTATAGAATCTGATTTCCTCTTAATTGTTTACAGTTTGAAATATCAGTGTAATATATAACTTTTCCCAAGTTTTTATTTCCCTGTCCTAAGATAGTATCAGACTATGCTAAAGCCTGAGTTTTGATTTTGGTATTAGAAGGGTGTATTTCTCTTGTCTGTGGATGACTCCCCACCATGTACACTTCAGTGTTTGCTGAGTACATATTAATAGAACTTGGTGATATACTGGGGAGAAAAAGCAAACCAAGAGTGAAATACAAATGATCTTGTACAAATGCATAACTTGATTTTACAACTGGTGATTCATTTTTGTCTGTAAGCCAGAGAAATTTCCTCCGTTACGCTGTATTAATAATGGGAAACATATTCCAGTCTCAGCTGTCTTTAAAGAACAGGGAGGCTGGTGCTAGCACCTGCTGAATATGATGTGATATATCTGTCAGTCTCCATCTCCAAGGCCTTTCTAAAGTGTCACAACACTAATCGAGAAGCTACTGCGCTAGGGCCTTTCAGAAAGGTGACTCTCTCTTGTTTAATAACTGTTCTAGTTAAGATTTTAACCTTTATGATAATTGATGTAATACTTTGGTCTTCTTTTTTTGTAAGAGGTTGATGCATTGTATGACTATCCATTCTTCTCTTTCTTTTGTGGCAGCTCAAACCCACATCAGTTGAAAAACAACAAAATAGTATTAATAATTGAAGATCTTCCACTGTTCCATGGTTTTTTACCTGTTGTTTCACCTTCTTTAGAAACAGTCATATAAACAGTGCAGGACTGTACTTTCAGTTGGGACTACTTGCTGACTTTTTCAGGGAGAAGGGATTCTATGTACAAGTTAATTTGAAATATACACAAAACGGATATGGGTCACATTTTTCAGTGCATTAGTTTGAGGTAGGACTTGTAAAAATTGTAGGTGAAGAATTTCTAAGCAAAATATAATTATTAGTTTTGTTATGCCAAGTATTATTTAGGAGCTTGTAAGAGAGTAGAACTCAAAATCTTTAAAAGGATTAAGGTGAATGGGAGCATTCATATGATGGAAATGAAAATAAGTATTGTAACTTTGAAGCCAGAACCTGAAGTAGACTATGGAACCTTTAAGATGAGTGGGTCACTGAGAATGTTTCTGCCTCCAAACACAACAAATTAGTGTTTCTGAGTGAGGATTTGCAACAAGACTGTTCATGGCTAATAGAAAAAAGTACAGTGTGGATTAGAAGCACTTTTTTGGGAATTGTTTGCCATTAGGTAGCATTTTTTTATTCTTGCTTTCAGTGGGTGTATGAGATACAAAAGTTTTTCTCAAAGATCACACTCTGTCTTGCTTGACATGCAAGGTGTCTCAACAAAGCTGACTTTGTTTTTGTCATCAATGCAAAATGTCATAAAGGCTTGGGAAGGTATCTTTGCATCTTTTGTAACCAGGTACTCACAGGAAGTGAGTGGTAGACATATCTAGGTTGTGGAGTTAGAAATATGAATTATTTTGATAAATGCAGGTCTCTTTTTAGAGAAAAAATCCATCACTTATATGTGCACATATAAACTTTCTAAATACACACATACACACACACACAAATATATACATTTTGAAATTGTGTAATGCTTGTTTCCATGGCTGTTACCAAAGCTAAGACAAGCATTTCTCTATTTCAATAGTGCTAGCTGGATGCTTCCCAGGATGTCTTGAAAATTAAAACTTTTTTACAGAAATGTATAGCACCAAATTCCTTGAAGATTTTCAAACTGATAATTCCATTTTGTCTTTAGGGAGAAGTATGTTAAAGTTTTGTTTCAGAGGAGATTTTTGGTTTTAGATTTTTATATCATAAGGCTTCCACAGGTTCATACAAAAAAAAAAAATCCCAAACAAATAAGAGAAACATTTGTGTTTTTAATACCAGATGCATATCAATTATGTATCTGGTATTAAAAGTCTTTTAAAATTTTGTGTTACTTGAAATTCCTGCATTAGAGTTCTGTCTGGAATAGGATGAAATTTCAGAATTACAATACTACCAGCTGAAGCAGGAAGATTGTTTCTGACATTGTCCTGCCTTTGAGTGCAAATAGGGGGTTTTGTCAAATCACCAAGACAGTCACCATTTTGTAATGATATCCATTGAATGTGCAAATTGCAAGGACACAGTGGTTAGGACTTAGACTAATGGCTATGGTTTAGTTGCATGTTCATGTCCACAGAAACTGAATGAAAAATCAGACTGGAGTCCCAATATACAGTGAAACATGTTGCAAAGCTCTTCCTGCTACAAGAAGGAAGACCTACTGAAAAAAAAAAAAACCACATAGGGAAATTATATCCAACATGTAGGGGGAAAATGTTTTTCTTTGAAATATATCATATGCACTATTAGTGCAGTGCTTTGGTGGACTGGTAGAGCTGGAAGTGACAACTTAATGAACACTTGGCTAGTCAGATGTTGACATAAAACTTGACTATTAAACCCTGTCATCAGTACTTAATCTGTGGCATAAGCTGACACAAACCAGGGACCTGAATAGCTGTTTGATTTATTTCTGTTCTGTTCTCATTTGGTGTGAGCAGCTTCATTTCACAAGCAGGTCTTGTGTTGTAACATTTTAGTACACTATTTTGTCTGAAATACTCTCTAAAAACTACTGTTTATTTTGGTGTAATTTAAAAGTTGTTGCTTCACCATATGAAAACTGTGTCATGTTTTTTCAGTTTTCCCTGTTGTAACTCTCCATTGGGTAAATTATTTTTGAAATTAAACTTCTGGAGCATTTGAAAGAAATGCTGCTTTAGTAGGTGATGGTGTGATGAAATCAGTGTAGTGGCAAACTGAGGAAGATCCTCAACTGAATTATGATGAGGTTCCTCATGGTAAAATTCCCATTCCTTTTTCTACCTCATCCTCCATTGTCCTGTATGGTGTTTAGCTGTTTTTGGAGCAATCTGAAAATAAGCAGAATTAGTCCAGCAAGGAAATAAGAGCACTGTTTATTTTCAGGAATTGCATTGACTCACAGAGTATCAAAGTAGTTTAGAAATAAATAGTTGGGTTTTTTGTTGTGGCAATAAGTACTGGAGAGATATTATTGAAGTGTACATGGCCTGTTGCATTTAGAATGCCGTTCACTAATTGTTAAATATTACATGGTCAATAGCAGTGCCTGAAGGGGACGGGAAAAGAGAAAGACCAACTGAGTAATTCTTCTTTATATTAATTTAGCTTGAAAGCATGGTCTGATTTCAAACTTTCTGTTCACTGAGAGCAGTGTTCTGAAACCAAGCACTGGTATTTCCTAAATGACCTGGCTTAGGTTACACTGTATTGCAGGCAAATACACCAGTGGTTGATGGTGAGTATACGCACATGGGGATGTGCCAAAAAAAGTTCTGAAATTTGAAGTCTCTCATTCTACCAGTGAGTATGAACAATGCTGTTTTAGTCCTAAGAGAAAAGCAGCTCTGTCACTAACAACCAGTTTTAGACTGTTGACAGCCACACTTCCTAGTAGCTTTAGCTGAACATGTCTAAGAAATGACCTAAATAATTGGGCAATTCTTTATTTTCATACAGTAAGATAGATCAAGAGAAATAATGAGGACTAACAAGGCTCCATTCTTATGGGCTGAGGGAAAAGCTGGCTGAAGTACTGTAGTCATCTTGATAGTTGAGGCACGGGGCTATGCTACCTCTTTTCAGTTGATCTTTAGTAACAGCTCTTGCCTTTGCAGTGAGAAGAAAAAACTACCTCAGTTCAGTCTCCACAAGTGCGATTTGAGACCTTGGACAGACATACAGAAAGTAAAATCACATAACTCAAAACTCTCAGTCAGTGCTCTCAGTCAGCAATTCTGCTCATAACATTGAAACAGATGTTTGATCTATTTGTGAATCAATTTCTGAATTCTAGCTGTGTCTGGATTTTGCCCTGGGTATTAATTTAGCATCCCATTTAGTGAGGCAGAAGTACCTTCTGCTATTTCTATCTTTTAGATGATATAATATATTGTCTGTCAGAATTTAAAAACAAAATAATTAGCATGTGGCTTGTGATAGCTTGAAAGGTTACACAACAGTCTGGCTTTGAAGAAGAATGAAAACTTTTTAAGCTTAGCTGCATATTTGAGCCTTAGTCTTCATGCTGAGAAGGTTAGTTAATGATTTATCACACAACCAATTTATATACACCTAGCAGAAAATTAAGTTGAAAAGAAGTACTGACAGGCTTTTTGGACCGGGAAAAGTTATGTCCAAGCAATGGGATGCTCTTAGCAGGATAACTGGGCTAGTGTTAAGGGAAGCTATAGGAAAGTTTATGCTACTGTTCCCTGAGAGACTTGGAAGCAAACTAATTAATGTGGTTTGGATTAACTTAGTATAAACTGAGTATCCATCTGATTTAAATGTATTTTCAGAAAATAGAAAACATATAATGTCAAGTAGGGTGAACTAAATGAACTTATGTGGAGATCTTGATTTATATGGTGAAATAGGAAGAACTTTGATGAAAATCCGAGGAGGGGTCAAAAGGCTTAGTGGGACAGCTGGGATTAAATCCAGATGTAGACAGCTGAGATCAAATTCAGTGTAGACAAGTACAAAGTTTTTAGAAAGAAGGAACAGACTGCATAAATAGATGGGCAGCCCTGCAGACAGCTATTAGGAGAGGACTTGTAGATTGTGGTGAATAACAAGCCTAGTCGCAATACTCCATCTCAAATACACTGACAGAAACAAGCTGGGAAAGGAGGTCAGTGTGCTGAATATTTAACAGAACAACGGATTTAAATAAAAACAGATAAATATGAGGTTAAGACGTGACAAAAAAAAAAAACCCAAAACCCCAAAATTTATGGCTATGAACTACTAAGTTCCATTCAGAAACAAAATCTTGATGTTTTGGTAGTTCTCTGAAAACATTATTTCAGCATAGTTTAGCAGCCAAAAAGAAAATTATATCCAGAGTTATGATGAAAAGTGGAAGGAACAGAAAGTGAAACTTTAGGCCATTATTTATAGCTATGTTATGGCCTTGTTTTGAATGTTCACTGCTCTGATTTCTCCTGATTTCAAAAAAACGAGTACTTGAAAAAGCGTCAGAAAAAGGTAGCAAACATGATGAAAAGCAGGAAAATCTGAGAAACTGAACAAAGTCTAGGGATATTCAGCTAAGAAAAGAAGAACAACTGGGAAGTATGAGAAAGATTATGAAGAATATGGCTGGATAACAGCTGCTCAGTATCTTCTTCAGAACAATGACAAAGCACAAGTCAGGAGAAGGGAGTAGTTCTGTAACAGACCGAGGGAGACACCTTTCCATAAAATGTGTAGTTAAACTATGGAAATCCTCTTCAAAGCATGTTGTTTTCATTGAGTTTACATGAGTCAAAAAAGCAATTGGATATATTAATGGAATAAATTCCCAAACTTTAACTCAGGAAGTCTTCAGTCACTGAAAGATTTATTCAAACTTCGTGGTATATATATATATATTATATATA
>VWZQ01008303.1:296539-322970 GCA_013397015.1 Myiagra hebetior | reverse complement strand
TATGTATACTATATATATATATATGTATGTATAATATATATATATATGTATGTATACTATATATATATATGTATGTATAATATATATATATATATATGTATGTATACTATATATCTGTATTTGCAATAAGAGGATATTACTACAAATTGTCATAATGGCCAGAATTAATTTAATACTTTAACAAATTTTATTTAGTCACTTCTGTTCCTTTTTTACAAAGAAATATTTTAGAATGTTAAAACTTGGTTAATAAACAGGAACACCATGGAAGTTTAACCTTTCTATTTATAATCTACAAAAACTAATGCAAAACAATAATGCAAGAGGCAGCAACGAAAGCATACCTATTTCCTCATATACTTGTAACCAGGTGTTCTAACAGCAGTGTGGTAATTAGTCAGTGTGCACTCACGAGGATGCCATTAACATCCCACATCCCCTCCCCCCTCTTGTTTTTTCAAATGCCTGAGGCACAACATGGCTCATAACAGGCTGTATGGAAAGTGTTTGAGGGATAACAGGGTAAACAAGCTATCATAGTGATCACTGGGCTGAGCTGCTGACTGAGCTTTGTTTATTGTGATGGGCTATGGGAATGTGCAAATGGAGGTTGAAATATGGGATCAATGGGTGACACTAAGCATATTGAGTGGCAGCAGTTATCAGTCAATATGAAGCCTTCTGTCTGGTGGGAGAGCTGTTGCGCCAGCCGTGGGCATTCTGCACGTGGTCTGGAACACTTATTACTTTTACTAACATGCTGTGATGAGTTGACCACAGCTGGATGCCAGGTGCCCAGCAAGTGGCTATAGCACTCTTCACCTCAGCAGGACAATGGGGGCAGAAAATAAGATGGAAAACCTTGTAAGTCAAAATAAAAGCAGTTTAATAAAGCAAAAGCAAAGGCTTTGTGGAAGCAAAGGAAAAAATGTATTTTATTCTCTACTTCCCATCAGCAGAATGTTCAGCCATTTCTTGGAAGGGAGGGCTTCAGTACTCATAGAGGTTCCTTCAGAAGACAAATATAAATAGTAATGGCCCTTTTCATTGTCTTTTCTCTTAGCTTTTACTGCAGGCCAGATCCTATATTGTGTTGAATAACCCTTTGGTCATCTCCCTTGGTATTGCCCATCCCCAGCCTACTGACGGAGGGAGGGCATGTTGGAGTGCCAGCACTGATGCTGTGCCAGCACTGATGCTGTGCAGTCCCAAAACACAGGTGTGTCATCAGCACCTTCCTAGGTACCACTACAAAGCACAGCACTGTGAGGGCTGCTATGGGGAAAACTAACTGTCTCAGCCAGACCCAATGCTCATGCACTCCTGAATTTCACCTCGGTCGTGTCTAAAAGATAATTAATAGCTGTTTTTCAGCTACTAACATTCCTGTGGGCATATGAGTCATTTAAGGGAGTAGTGCAGGTGCATTAAGTTACTTTAATGTAACTGAAAAATTTTCAAAGAAATTCCAAAAGAAGTTAATTTATAAATATTTCTACTAATGAGATCACAGCACTTCAGAAATTGGCCCAGTATAGTATACATTTAAATTTTCTAGACCAGTAATTTGGCCAAAGTTGTTGCAAGCTTTATCAAAAATTGGTTGAGAGCCGGATAGCAGGTTTGAATTTGTCCCTTTTTCTCCCTTTATACAAAAACTCAGCTAAGATTGTTTTTTTTAAATGTGTTTCAATACTCAGTTTTATAGCTGTAGCTTCCTTCACTTGGAAAATGTCTTTGTATTACATAGTCCTTTTTTTTTTTTTTTCCTACTTTTAATACTCCTAGGGTGTTTTAGAATTCATCTGGCAAATATTCATCATAACATTGATCTTAAATCACGTATTTATAATTTATATTCACTGTTAAGAATCAAAAATGTCCACAGAACTTCTTAAGCATCCTGATAAATTACAAGATGCATGGTTTGGGTAAACATGTAGTAGAATTGAATATTTTCATTAACCTGTCAGTACATTTCAATAAAGCAACATCAAATAGCTATCGGATAGGTATCAAATAGTTTATCAGATATATCAGCTAACAAATATCTTCTAAGAAGTAAATGAGAACCAGCAATGAATGTTGGCAAATAGATAAGCAGAATTTCTTTTTTTTTTTTTTTAATTTAGTAATGGAAATGCACATTTAAATAGCTTTATGACTGAGACAAATCAACAAAAACAAGGAAATTTAAAGCAGATGCATTCTGGAACAAGTTCATGACTTGATAAGAGTGCATATCAGCCATTAACATTAATGGAGTTGCATTGATGCAAACCAGGAGATTGGACACTACACATATTTGCTTTTCACTTGTTCTCCTTTGAGTTTACAAATGCGTGATTCCAGAGCTAGATATGCTTGGTGTCTTAGGTAGAGATTTTAAGACAATATGAAGACTCCTTCAGTTATTTACTATTTTAGGAAAAATACTAGTTTGTATTAGATGCCTAGGTGTGAGGGATGCATCTTTCACTACTGGCTACTAAGGACTGGTAGTACTGCTAAATTCTTGCTATTTATTACTATATTTTTAAGTAAAGGTATCGATGTCCCTCTCATGCTATTTCAGTCCTACTTGCTCATTCTGTCATGACTTTCTCAGTTACGGAGAGCTACTTAAAGTTCACTCATTTGAGCTTTATGTGTCTGGTTTCTTGCTGGCGTTCTTCACAATCTGCTTTATGTTGCTTTCACAATCTAAACTAGTCCTAAAATGGAAATTTATTTATTATGAAGTGGGTTGTTATTTTCAAATGGATTTCAAAATTATGCTTTCGAATTTCTAAATCATATAATTACTTGTATTTGCAATTGCTTCTGATCAGTCCGCTCTCTTCTTCTGGTAGATTTTTTTCTCTCTCTTTCATCAGTAAACTGCTGCAGGTGGTTGTTCAGTAATACAATAATTTGAAGAAAAAGAGTTCTTTGTGCTTTGCTGGTTCATTAAACAACTCAAAATTTTCTCCAGGATTTTGCACACAACAAATATAGTCCTCTATATTACAGAAACAGCTCACCCACATCTTTAATTTCCATCTATTTTAGTGCTGTTCTGATTAAGCCCTATAACAATCTCAAGATAGAATATGGCATAATGACTTAAGTGGCTCTTCAAACTTTTTAATAAAATACTTTTTCTTCATTTATACATCACTCAGATGATACTACTGTTCTGATACTCGTAAACAGTGTTTCTAAAATGTTGCTGTTATTAGAGTGGATCATTACTACATCTTTTTGGGCTGGAAGAACAATCATATCAGTGTATTTCCTGCTTATGAGAGGTTGCAGAAATAAATAATTCTGAATTATGCTCAGTTTAATCAGGAAAGTTTGGGAACCCAAAGATTTTCTGTTGAATATCAATGTGTACATAAAAGTACTTTATAAAAGGCTATATTTTCCTGAAAAAAAAAAAAAAGAGAAATAGTGAAGACACAAATATCAACTTTAATAAATTTAGGTAAATTTTTCCTATGGCTATTGATTAATTGATTGGCCAACTGGAATTATTCGAATATAAGAGCGTGTCTGTGGCTGGAGTATTCTTGGTTCACAACTAATAACCCTGAGCCCTAGTTCACTTTGAAGGTTCCTAGTATTACAGTGACTCATGATAAACAGATAATAAGAAATACCGTTGTTGAACTTTGAGATAAGTTATTATCCTACTGATGAGAAAGTAAATGCACGGGGTAGACATACTTAGTACTGATTATTGCTGGAATGTGTGATATGGCAGCTCTCTGAAATAAAACATCTATTGAAGAAGTGTTGCTTATCAAAGGGAAGCTAGATCTGAACTGCTGAAAAGAGCTTTTTCAAGGTTGTATGGAAATAGCATTCAACTTCACAAAATAAAATTATTAGAAATGTGGATTCTTTATCACAAAATAGAATCTCCCAAAGGAAATATCAGACACAAGGCAATACAAAGACTGCCACTAAATATGTTGTCCTCAAGATGACAGCTGTAATGGGATATATTCTGCTGAGATAAATGCTGTCTCTATGAGAAAGATCAAACTTTATGATAATTCATCTGGGATAGGTCCATCATGAGTCTTTAGTACTGTCTTAGTCTCACCCATGATGATGTGGCATTTGAGAGCTTGAGCAAAGCCTGACACTTCCTAGGCCATTTCCCCTCTCTTCCCATGCCTGGCAAAGAACCAAAAATAACAATACCCCATTCCCAATCCTCATTTGCAAGGCATGACACAACCAGATGTACTGAGAATTAAAAAATGGGCGATAAACTGGCCAACAAGATGATTGTTTGGAAAATGGTAAAAATAATCCTCCAACTACTGCATAACGATTTGTGTGACAAAAAGGTACTTACAGTAAGAAGTAACACTATGTGTTTTGTTTTATGTGTAGCAAGGTAAGTGTAGAATACATGTTCTGCAATCCTGTATTCCACAATGAAGGAAAGAGTTTAAAAGTATTGGTTAAAAATGAAAATAAGCCTTGATAGTCATAATGCCGAATTAAATTTCTATCCTTTTTGTGTGGTTCTTAAGTAATTTCTTTGGCAAAAAATAATGTGCTTTTAAGATTAGAAGCGTGAAGAAAAGGGACTGAGAAGGCAAAAAAAGTTAAATTAATACAGCTACATCCTAACAATTAATCAGCTGGGTTGTGATTCATCTCCTAACCCAGTCATTTAAAAGCCAACCATCTCTGTTAATAATCATCTAAATTTCTTTTGTGAGTATTGAAAAGAGAAGGGCACCTCTAAACTTTTGTCCAAAAACTGACCTTTAAGGCAAGTGAAATTAATCACATTTTCAAGGTGCCTTTCTTTGTTCATTACTATACACAGACTAGTGGAAATATTTTAAATTAACTTTTAAATAATTGAAAGTGAGGCAAATTCTTTTCATGTTGAGACAATAGATTTTTTTCATCCTCCATCATTTGTAACAGGAACAAGTAAAGCTATCTAGAACAATTTCTTGAGTTACCAGAAGCAATGTAGAACAATGTAGATGAAAAGTCAACATTTTTTAAATTTTATAAAAGAATATCCCAGAATTTCCATTTTATGAAATGAAGGCTTGCTGCCTTTGCTCTGTGTGTGTATAGCGGCTGCTGCAAAATGAGTCCATTTTGAGATTGAAATAGTGCTGTGAGGGTATTCCAGTTCCTAAGATCCTATTTACTAAAAGAGGAAGGTTTGGTGATCCCAGAATTATCCTTGAAGATACAATTTTAATTTTTAAGACTGAAAAATAATTTTCCATAGTTAAGATTTGCTAGTTTAAATGCACATGTGAAGTATGGATTGCTGCCAGTGCATATGTAAGTTTTTGAAGAATTAAACAGCTTTTTATCTAACTTAAACAATGCAGGAAAATCGATTCAGTACTTGGTTATTAGTCTGATGTTCACTTGAACTTTTTCATTCAGTCTTTTAAATTCAAAATAATTTAGAAATAGCATAAAATACAGCACTAAATAATTAATAACTTTTAAATATTCAGTATTTTAATTCAGACTCAACTTGCTTGATAAATACTTCTTGGGATTAAAAGAATGAAATAAAAGTAAGAATATATGTATTCCAAAGCAAGCAAAGCACATCCAGGGGGCATCTTGATTTGTGGGGCAAAAGGGAAGTGACATGACAAATGTCAGCAATTCATGTGATGTGAGTGACAGGAGGATTGGGCTAACCTTATGAAGTTCACTAAGGAGAAATGCACGGTGCTGGCTCAGGCAGGGAGTTAATAGCTAACTGGTAATTCTATTGAAAAGCACCTGGAGATTTTGATGGACATCTGGTTAAATATGAGCTAACAGCACACTTTTCATCATGAGTAAAACAAGCTGCATATTGAGGTACATTAGGAGATCTGTGGCCAGCAGATCAATGGAAGCAGTTAATTTCATCACAAATTGTGAGTTAGTGAAGTACTTCCTGTAGTTCTGGGACTCCAATTAAAGAGGGATTTGGAGAAGCCATCAGAGATCCAGTAAGGGAGCTTGCAAGGGGGAGTGAAAAGATGCTCAAGTTTACTCAAGTAGAAAAGAGGAACGAAGGTGGGATCTAATAGTCTGAAGCTAGTAAAAAGCTAATAGCAGCTAGTGAAGGGTAGTTGCAAACATTGATATAGCAATCTGTTCCTCATGGTGAACCCTGTTCTAAACAGGGGCCATGGTCACGAATTGTGGCTTTGGGACTTTGTATTCGGTTCTGAAATTTTTTTTTTCCCAATTGTGAGTGTAGTGCACTGCTTCCATCTAACACCTGGAGATGCTGTCAGATCTTCAACTTCGGAAATTTCTCTGATTCAAGTAGAGGAAGTCATGTATGGAATATTTGGTATTGGTGGTAGCCTGTTGTCCAGCAGGAGACCGGGAGAGGTGATTTTCTGAGACCCCTCCACCTAGTGTGTGACTCTGTGGTTCATTGCTGCAACACTTGGCCAATGCAATATGTGAGTGTTATATCCTTGTTCTTATTAAGTGAAAAGTAGTCTACTACGCAGCAAGCTACATAATCCCAAGGATCTAAAACACAGCCATGCAAAACATTTTGAATTAAAAAAACAGAAATTAGACTTTAAACATCAAGTGGCTCCAATGTTCTGTTCCCTTCACAGAAGCCAATTGCTAACATTTCTGAGATACTGTATTAAATTTGACTCTTAAGTGTTTATTGAATTGGAATCCTGGAAAAAAAAGTAATTTTTTTCTTGTCCTGGTTTGATGGTTTTTAATTAAATGGTTTGCATTGTGGCTCTTCATGAACATGTAATTAAATTGTTAAATGTAATTATTCATGAGTGGAGGCAATTATGTTAAAAAAAATAATGTGTTTTATTGGATTTACATAAGAAGCTTTTGCTGACAGGGACTGTAGTATTTTTGTTAAAATAGAAGACTTAATATCAGTCATAGTTTCCAGACCATAGTAGATGAATCACGTAGAAAAGCACAGGTACACTTTGCATTTGAAATGCCAGGGCACTCTTTCTACTCTCCCAACATCTGTTCTTGAAAACAGTTCCACTAAGTTGCAAATTATCTTTGAAATAAGATGATCTAATTGTGATTACAGTATTAGATACATTATCTACTTCAAAAATTATTGTTGCCCTCAAACCATGAGGAACCTCCCTGTAAAGAATATGTTGCTTTTTTGCAGGATGCTGTAAGAGAAACTACCAAATTTTTGCAGCATTACTACTTAATTGGCAGTGTTTAATTTTCTTTGACTTTGAAGTTAGCTGAAAAGCATTATTCTTGTCAAATAATGGCTGTATCAACATTGCTGTGCAATAATTTTGGAACAAGCTGCAATTTCAACTCTTAAAACCAGGAGGAAAACTCAGTAGAGTTCATGGGAGTAACTTCATTCGGTAGTGTCTTTAGTTGTCAAGTGACTAGATCATGATAATATGATGTGAGCCAGCCTACACCTGTTCTAGTGGTGACTTTGTCTATCTGACGTCGGATGGGCAGGGTAATTCATGACACTGCCAAAATACTAACACTGTTGAAAATTTATTAGGTTTGGGATTTTTACCAGAATAAGCCAGTGAATTCACAGTGCGGACAGACATAGCAAATCTGTCTCAGTCTTGAAAATGCAGCTCTACAGACAGCAAAAACCTCATATTTTATGAAAATCACAATTTGTTTACTTATATCCAACATAACAGATGCATTTCAACTGATTCTTAAAGCAAACCCATCAGAAAAGTTTATGGTTGAAAATATTTTAAATATCTGGGCTTCTAGTGAGGAGAAATAGTGACAAAATATGAAAATAGGAAAAACATTAACAATCAGCAAAGTCCTTATTGTATAGATAAAATTATTAAATGATACTAAATGACCTATATTGAGTCAAAATTTGATCAGAAATGGTAAAACATCTTGAAAATTTGTTACCAGCATAATAGATATGAAATCAATGCACTCTACAGCTGCACTTCCTGGTTTCAGCCATGATTTACTGATGACTCAGCTTCATCTGTTATAGTCAACTGTCAATTTACAGACATATCATTGAACTAGTTTCCAAAATGTCTTTATTCATTCAACTAAATATTGTCTGTTCTCCAGAACTGTGAAGCAGATAAAAATGTTTCAGTGTACTGGCAACTAATTTTGCAAATCAGCATAGTACTCAACATTTTTTTCAAATGTAACCTTGCAATACAATATATAATCACAATTTCTACATAATTTGAGAATATTGAGCAACAGAAGTGCTGACTTACACCTTGCAAATAGGGAAAAAATATCCTATTATGAGACAAGCTGAAAACCACTGCTAGGAACTTTCAGATCACTATTTTCCTTTTACTTGTGCTTTTAAAAGTAGTAGTAATTTTGTTCCAAATTTCTATTTTTAGCATGAATAAATTTTCTGTGCTAGTTAATGCAACTGTAAAGCCTCAAACAACTTCCCAAGGTATGCAGCCAAAGTGACATAAAATATTTCAGGTCTGGGGGGTAAAGCTTAGATTTTTGTAGGGGCTTTCAACAATATTTTGTTATGAGGGGAAAATAATTTTTGGTTGAAAATTTTGGAAGTACATAATTCTTCTCTCACCAAAACATGTATATGGTAATGAAGCAGTTTATACCGTGAATTGTAAATAAAAAAAAAAGAGGCAAAAATATTTTAGACTAGAAATCACCCCCATTCCCTTCCCCAGAAATTTATTTGTGGTTAAAACTAGAGGTTTCTTCAGTCATGTTTTCTCTTTCATCTCTATGCTTCTTATAACATCTCTTGTTCCTTCTTTGTCCTCTAACTCCTATCTGTTTTCAGAGTTCTTCTGGTAGATTTCCAGCTTTCCTTATTTTCTCAGAGTACTACAGTATTCTGTGTGAAGCCCATTTCTTCTCCTTTCCTGTGGCTTTAACTAATCTTCTGCACACAAACATTCAGCTAGATGCCCCTCACTCCAGGACTGGTGTGTTGCTCTTTTCTCAGGCCTCGACTTCTCATGAAACAGTATTGCTATTCCACTTCTGGTCTTTGTCTGCTTACACACACACACTGTATTCTTTGTAATTTTATGTGTGAAACTAAGAAACAAATATAGTTACTAAAAGGTCACATTTTGCTGTACAAATAAGCAAAAGGGAGCATAGTGCAAGACAGTCTGATCAGGGTTTTTAACCAGAAATATAATGTGAAAAAGGCACTTGGCTTCTTTGCAAGTTACTTTGTAACTTCATTACAAAGGTTATCCAAAGGTACCATCACTGCATTTATCTGTTCAAAGAATGTCCACTGCTAATTGTTTTCCCACCATCTTATTGATGGTTTTTCATATTTTCTTTCTGAAAAGAAGAAAAAAAATCTGTTTGGATCTTTGTTCTGCTTCTGTTCCATCTTTCTAGTCTAACTCTTTGGGATAGAAAACTTTATACAAATCTATTATTCACATGTTCACATGAAAGGAAATAATAATGGATGAACAGCTGTATCTGACTTCTCAACAGGCAGTCTGTGTCTTGAAACCTCATATCATGGTAAAAGGTGATAGTTCTTTTCATTATCTAAAGAACCATTCTGAAAATTTGTTGTGCATAAGGAAGCAAACATTTTCTTTCAGTTCTGTGAGGTATGAGAGGAAAAGAAGTTTTCACTGTCTCCATTTCAGAACTTCTGTCTAAAAAGGATTTTTTTGTTTAGAATTAATCTTCCATTCCCATTCATTTTTTTAGTAACAGGTGGCATGGAGGGGTATTAGTAGTGAACAGGTTTGGGGTTTAGATTGTTTTTTTTCATGATAAGTGAAATTCTTAGGGGTTGGTTGAGGTTTTATTTTAAGTATATATGAAGACCTAGCCCTGTCTGTTGAAATAACAGTGGGCTACCTTGAAGGAGTTAGGAGGTGGCAGTGTGCCCCTTCCCACCGGGACAGGGGTGCTGTATGCACGAGGACATCATCTTGTGCAAGACAGCAGCAAATTCTGAGCCATATCAGAATGAAATGTTCTCACACACATGAAAATGTGTGGTTTTTGCTTTCCATGCACACAGGACTTGATCCTTTTGTAATGAGCACAAACTGTTACTGGGGGACTTATTCCAAGCTGCTGAATTAACTTCTAATTTATGATTCATGCTGGGCATGAATGTCAGCAGTTCGTATGGGAATTGTGTATTGAAGATGGTCCCAATATTCCTCACAATTTCAAGTATTGAAGAGGTATATGTAAGTAAAGTACAGATGAGTGCTGCTTTTTCTTTTTTAAGAAAAAATGTATTTCAACCCCAGCTACTAAGAAGACAGGCATAAGTGAGCCTTGCTGCTGCAATCTACTTTAATTTGGTTTATTTGTTACTGCTCCTACCTTACAGTCACATAGTGTTGAAATTAAATAATATTATATTAAACACTTCGAGTTTTACACAGCTCACATTTTTAAATGCTAGGAATTATTCTTCCTTTAAAAATGTTGTCTAAGTCCCATTTTCTGAGGGTTTTAAGCCCTTAAGAATCCAGGGAAGGAATTTGCTCCAGGTTAGGACAACCCTCTATATAAAGACGTGATCTGTGCATGTGTGAGAGGTGTCAGAGCTACTGCAGCCAACAGAGAGCTGGTCAAAACGGCCAGTGTAGCTTAGAGATCAGCTGAGCTCACCACACAGTGTCAGTACACAGACACATGTGGTGGCAGCTAGCTGAGCAAACCCCTCCAAAGGAAGAAAATGACCTGTTATGGATGTGTTTTTAGTTTAGAAGAAATTGTTCCGAGAGCAATGTTTTTTATTTTATTGAACACCAGAGGGCATGAAAGTGTGTTTCTACAGAGGGAGAAGTGCTTTGCAAGCAAGTTCAAGCACTTCTAAAATTCCATTGCTTTCATGATGTAAAACCTATCAAAAGTGGGATTGCTTTACAGCACCACAGAATCTCTCAGGCTGGAAGGCACCTCTGGAAATCCTTTAGTCCAGCCCCCCTGCTCAACCAGGGTCACCTGGAGCAGGTGGTCCTAGACCCTGTCCCTTGTTAACTTTATAGCTTTATATGTAGTTTTGATGTGGTCTAAACATGAAGTGACCAAAACTATTACACCATAGTTTCGCATCACTTTTTTTATTTCTGTCAAGAAAATTTCAGTAACTTCTTACTAATGGATTTTCTTCAGTCACCTGCACCAACAATTGGTCTAATATTACTTTCATATCTATTCAGTGTTTAGGGTAACTTGCAATGCCAAGCATTACCTTATTCATCATTTTCCTGACTTAANATATAAACCCATAATTTTAATATGTCTATTATTATTAGTGTCATGTGTTAAGCAAGATTCTGGTCCTAGTTCTGGTAGTGATATGCTTTCAGGTTTAGGTTAAAGCAGGTAAGTTCCCTACTTCAACTTCCATTTTCACTGCATGAAAAAAAGCTTATTTACTGATGGATAATTTTCATATTCATAAACTGTTGAAACACACAAAATAGATACCTAAAGTATTCTTTTGAATGTTTTATTTAATGGTNAGAGGTGTCAGAGCTACTGCAGCCAACAGAGAGCTGGTCAAAACGGCCAGTGTAGCTTAGAGATCAGCTGAGCTCACCACACAGTGTCAGTACACAGACACATGTGGTGGCAGCTAGCTGAGCAAACCCCTCCAAAGGAAGAAAATGACCTGTTATGGATGTGTTTTTAGTTTAGAAGAAATTGTTCCTAGAGCAATGTTTTTTATTTTATTGAACACCAGAGGGCATGAAAGTGTGTTTCTACAGAGGGAGAAGTGCTTTGCAAGCAAGTTCAAGCACTTCTAAAATTCCATTGCTTTCATGATGTAAAACCTATCAAAAGTGGGATTGCTTTACAGCACCACAGAATCTCTCAGGCTGGAAGGCACCTCTGGAAATCCTTTAGTCCAGCCCCCCTGCTCAACCAGGGTCACCTGGAGCAGGTGGTCCTAGACCCTGTCCCTTGTTAACTTTATAGCTTTATATGTAGTTTTGATGTGGTCTAAACATGAAGTGACCAAAACTATTACACCATAGTTTCGCATCACTTTTTTTATTTCTGTCAAGAAAATTTCAGTAACTTCTTACTAATGGATTTTCTTCAGTCACCTGCACCAACAATTGGTCTAATATTACTTTCATATCTATTCAGTGTTTAGGGTAACTTGCAATGCCAAGCATTACCTTATTCATCATTTTCCTGACTTAATTTTCATAATTTATGCTAGGAACTTTATGATAGTACTTTCAATATAAAATCTAAATAAAGCTGTTCTCATAATCTAATATAGTAATTCTTGTGTTAGGGCTGTGCAATTAAATAAGTCAGTAGAGCTAAATGAATGAATTAGAAATATAATTATCTTAATTTTCATATAATTAAGCAGAAATTGAGTTGGAATAAATATAATGAAAAATTATTAAAAACTAAATCTAATACTTTTTCCTACCTGCCGTATAATTCCTTGTTTCAATATGAGGNGTTTTATTTAATGGTTCTCTTTAAATACAAATTATGTGGAATGTTGGTTCAGTCAATTTGTTCATTAAAAACCCTAACAATACCTGGGAAGTTTGAATTTTGAATCAATAATTAGGTATGTAGACAAGAGAGTTATCTCTGCTTTTTTCTTGCAGGCACCTCTTGTGAGATTTTCCAGTATTTTTGTCTGCCATGTTGACTACCAATTCCCACTACTCATTTTCAGAGGGTATATTTACTTGGAAACTAAAAGTTTGCTAATTCTCTAGAAAGTGTGTCGTGGGCAGCCCTAATGCCTTTCCTCTAACTGTTCCTTTCTTCTGAATAAGACTTTGATGCATAAGACAAACATCCCTGTTAAAGAACTTATGAATGTTGTCCATCATCTTTAAAAGACAGATGGATGTGCCTATGTGAGCAGCAGGAGAGCTGATCCATGCTTTTTCACTGTCACACAGACAAACAGGGCTGAGTTGCACAGACTTTGACTCAGATTTCCCAAGTCTTGCTGGCAGCTAATTCTATCTTCTTGTGAGCAGGCATTGAAGCAGGATCTTTATTTCCATATTTACAACAGAGGACTTAATGTTATACGTGATGCGAACAGGATTTCTTATATGTGTTAACAGCAAACTCAGTAAATTGACGAGTAGTCTATAAATTAAGCTTATTTCTTTTGCATTTCAGCACTGTCCAGAGCTGTCCCATTTTTTGCCCTTGTCCTAAGGCACTTCTCAAATTAGCTCTGATCTAAGTGACTCTGATGCCACTTCTGTTGCAGTCACCTAGAAGTGGAATGTGTTCCTGCCAAATAGTTCTTGAAATCCCACTAAAAGCATAGGATTTTAAGTGTTCAGGGTAAGGAACAACTCTAATTCTCTGACAGATCTTTGAGGAATCAAAGAAAAAACTGAAAGCCTTCCTAGGTAATTTGCTAAATATATGTTTTGTTTATCTGTGAAATCCCCTTTCAATAAGCCAGCTCCAAACATGAGTCAAAGGTGCCTGGTAATCGTTTGCACAAGCTCTTCAATTTCATTTGTACTAAAATTAGGTTCCTCAGTAGTTCTAGAGACGCCATTTGTCCTTGAAGTTTATCAGCATCCTTTGAAAGAACTGATAAATAGAAAAGCTTTGATTTCAGCTGTGATTTAAAAAATAATGACTACAACATACATTTCTTATGTAAAATTTTTTTTTTTTTGTAAATATAGGTTTAACAAATAAAATTTATTGAAAAATTATCAGGAATAACAGCATTTTTATAACACATATTATTTAATCCGACTACCTTTTTAAAAATACTTCCAATTGTGTTACTTAATGAATTCTGTAGTTTATAAGCTGATGATCAGTGTATAGTGCTTGTATAATGTCCATAGATAAGCATAATAGTCTGTACCAAGGATAACATGTGTTTAGACAGGCTGCAGGAGTTGTCAGAGAAACTCAGAGAAAAACCTTGCTTGGTAAAAATTGTTTATGCAAATTTTGTAAAAACTCCACTAGATATATTTCAACAGTCTTAACATTGCTGCATGGCTTAGCACCTTAATTATTAAAATAACTTATTTCTGAGCTCAGATCTCCTGGTTTTCATTCTGATATTCCCTTTGTGATGATATCTGTCACCCATAGTAGGTAGTGTCTGTATGCATGTCTAATGGAAGAGCTATCTGTTTAGGATGGTACATTTTTGACATCTCTCTTCTTGCTCTCCAGTATTAGTACTTTAATCTGTAGGAAAGAATTTCACACTTTTTTTATTCTTCATACACTTATCTATTCATGTGGTTTGCTGCCAGCACAGACAGTCATTTTACTTTCTGAGTGAGAGCTTCATCAAATGACTCTGGTGACAATGACAAGAGCATCAAATTTCCTCTCCCTTTAAATTAGTCATCACTATTTAGAATAATTTCCACACAATAAATGTATGAGAGGCCACAAATAGTTAATTACAGATGAGGGAAAACCCTTTATACATGCATCTCAAATCAGGCTGTATCTGTAAAATTAGCACTAGCAAAAGTTACATCATTGTAAAAGTTACTGAAAAAGCAAAACTCAGATATTTTATGATGTTTTCAGAATTATTATATATTTCCTAATTACAAAATGAGTGTGTGTAAGTACATGCTTATGTATGCTTGTTTGTATGTCCTCCTTCTAGGTAATTTTTAACCGTTTTGTGTAATGGTTTTTTAGGAATCTGCGAGATAATTAAAATTATTGGAAGTTCACAATTGTAGTAGACTAGATATGTAAGAAGCCCTTCTGACAGATGGGCTGCAGGCTATGCTGACTCTATAAATCACAAAAAATTCTCAGCAGAGCATTCTTGTGGATGCTGCAATCCTTGTGGATGCTGCAATCATGAGAGTAGTGTCACTACTACCAGCCACTTCAGAAACTGTTGTTCAATAAAAAAGCCTTACAGAACTATTTTAGCCATATTTTTTTCAAGGACACACTGCACGATTAAGCATTACAGCCAAGAAGGGATGATAAGTAATAAAAATCAGAACGAATTTGCAGTGCAGAGAGATGCCAGTCTTGGGTAGTATCTTAAACTTAATAGAACATAGTGAGAACATGCCTTTTTCTTGATACTTCATCCCGAATGAAATAATTTGTGATTTATTTTGCATTGCACATTTTAATAGGACCAAGCTGGTATCAAAAATAATATACATTCAGACTCCCTTGAGTGTTAAAATAGATAAGAGTGATAGAAAAAATCGAAGACTGAAGGTGTGCTTGCATTTTGAGGGGTTAAAAGTTCCGGTTTTCAGTTTACAACTCAGTCAGATTTGTGTAGGGTTTTTTGTTTAGGGTGAGCCTTTTTGTTCAGGTGAAAAAGGAATACTTCAGATTTCAGGATACTTATTACAAAAGAAAATATCTCTATTGTGAAGTATAATATTCTGAACAAATGGAAGTTAGAAGAATTTTTTTAAAATAAGCTTGAAGTTATCTAAAAACTAAATGAAATGTAGAAATTATTTTTATTTAATTCTAGGCCTTACATATTTTTAGCTTTCCAGCATGAACTTTTGTTGAGATACCCCTGTGTGAAACTGTAAACATTATCATTCTGCTGGGGAAAATTAGAATGTAAATTTATCCTATATTCAAACTGTTTCATCCTAATTCTTGTTGTGAAGGTTATGTTTCAGTCATCTTGATAGCAAGAGAGAAAGGAAAAAAGCTGGGAAAATATTTAGACCATAACAAAATCTACATGAATATTATTAAACTATTTACAATTTGAATTGTGCAAGATATATATTTGAAATAGTGGGTCAATATTTAACTACACAAAATTTAGTGGCATTTTGTTTGGAGATGTCTAACTAAACCGTAAGACAGTGTTTGAAAACAGAAAGAATAATTTGGAGAGAAGCATCTTTAAAATGCTGTATGCTAACTTAAATGATCCTGTGTGTTGTAATGACCTCAGTCTGAACTCTTTCTGAGTTTCCAGTTGTTGGTAAATAAGAATTTTTTAAACAAAACAACAGAGTTTATATCATAGAACCATAGAAACATAGAATGATTTTAGTTGGAAGGGACCTTAAATATCAATTAGTTCTGATCCCCCTGCCATGTCCAGGGACACCTTCCACTAGACCAAGTTATTCAGAGATCTATCCAGTCCAGCTTTCTCTGGGCAACTTGTTCCAGTGCTGCACTGCCCTGACAGCAAAGAACTTCCTCCTAATACCTAATTTGAACCTACTCTCTTTCAGTTTGAAGCCATTCCCCGTTGTCCTGTCACTACAGGCTCATGTGAACAGTGTCTTCCCCTTTTCCTTCTAGGCTCCCTTCAGGCACTGGAAGGTCACCCTAAAGCCTTCTCTTTCCATGCTAAACAAACCCAATTCTCTCAGTCTTTCCTCACAGGAGACCCCTCTTGTCCTTGTGTCCTCCTCTGGACTTACTCCAACAGGTCCATGTCCTTCTTGTGCTCGATGACATGTTGATAGTTCCAGAGTCCTCCTTTCTACCCTTTTGAAGGATGAGTACAATATTTTTCCCTTTCCAGTCACCAGTCACTTGACTGTAATGACTTTTCAAATATGATGGAGACTGGCTTGGCTCCTACATCAGCCATTTCCCTCAGGACTCTGGGTTGCACCTCACCAGGTCCCACTGACTTATGTACATTCAGGTTCCTCAGGTGGTCATGAACCTGATCTTTACTTACAGTGGGAGGGATTTTGCTCCCCCAGTCCCCATCCTACTGTTCCACTTGAGAAGTGTGGGAAGAGAGGCTATCACTGAAGCCCAAGGCAAAAATATTGTTGAGTACCTCAGCCTTCTCTTCATCCTTGTTACCAGCCTTGTTTAACAAGGGCCATTACTCCTTCTTTGACCTTCCTTTTCTGCTTAACATACCCATAGAAGCCTTAGGTATTCTTTGTGTTCCTTGCCAAGTTCAGCTCTAGCTTTGCCTTGGCCTTCCTGACCCCATCCTGAATAATCTTCCTTTTCTATACTATTCCCAGGTCACCCATCCTAGCTTCAACTGTCTATG
This sequence comes from Myiagra hebetior, assembly GCA_013397015.1. Taxonomy (NCBI): domain Eukaryota; kingdom Metazoa; phylum Chordata; class Aves; order Passeriformes; family Monarchidae; genus Myiagra; species Myiagra hebetior. The sequence continues at coordinate 305,980 of VWZQ01008303.1, read as the reverse complement.
CAGTTCCTTCTTTCCCTTCAGTTTGACCAGTAGATCCCAGCTCAGCCATGCCCTTGCTATTGTCACAATGGGAACTGTAACATCCTTTTTCTCAAAGTATGACGCTGTGTGCGACAGACCCACACAGAGGATACAGGCTTTGGGAAGGAGCATCACTGTGCAGGGGCTGCGAAGGGAGGGTGTGGGAAAGCCCCATTGCTTCCCCTCAGCTTAAAAGTAACTTCTTTTTTTTTTTTTTCTTCTGTTTCCTACATCTACCACTACTTCATCTGCCAAAACAGGAAAGTGTACTGAGTCTGTGAGGATATTTCTGCTTATGACCAGACCTAATTACTTACAGGAGGTTTCACACTTACCCAACTTCAACTGACCAAAAAAGTCTAATTTCATGTGGGTTTATGTGGTCATTATTAATTTAAGTTTCACATTTTTAATTACACTAAATATTATTTTGCTATTTATTTATATGAACCTTTTTTATAAAAAGTAGTAGTTGACATATATGGGAGAATAGTAAAAATGCTTCTAAAAATTCACCTTTTGTAGATCATGTAAACCTGAAGCCATCATAACACAGATACTGCTGACCAGCTAGGAGTGCGGGGCTGATACCTCACTGTCTGTCTAAAAATGTAGAGCAACTGTTGTAATCACAAAACTGCATAGAATGTCAAAGATATCGCACCATAATTGTTTATTACAATATTCATTTCTATAAGAAGTCTAAATTATCGCTGAATGCAATTGTTGATTATACCTCTTTTATATAAAACTATAAATTTGTTTATTCAATTGAACTGTTTTTTCCAAAAACCACTTCTAAATAGCAGCAACTTCATACCAAATCATTTTATGTTATTTGAGTGTTTCTAGAAATGCTTTGTTTTGGTCTGAAAGAAAAGGAAAATGGCTGGAAGAGTCTAGCAATTTCTCTGTAAAAGTCAAGGTGTATTACAGAATTATTTCCCCCTCATTTCCTTGAATTTCTATAAGCACTGTGACATATTTTGGTACAGTGATCTACTGCATGCCACTACACAGTGACAATAAGTGGTTTTGATATCAAGGTATAAATTTAGTCTTTAGTAATCTTGTAAGAAGCTTATTTCTGTGACCTTATTGTGGTTGCCTTCATTACAAGATTTAGTGCCACAGTGAAGGAAAGGCACTGAGGAGGAAAGAGACCTCACAAAAAATGTGTTCAGTTGATTTGGTTCAGTTTTCTTTATCAAAAGAAACAAAAAAATAAACGTTGCTGCTGCATTAATGTGTTGTACAAAATCCTTTTTGGAAACAGAATGTGAAAAGGGAAAATATCTGGCAATATTAAGATACTTAGGATACAATTATAAAAACGCAACCTACCCTGGGTTTATTTGCCAGAAGAGAAATATTGATCTTGGCAATGCTCACATTCAGTATTATTCAGGCATGTTTAAAGTGATCTATTAATCACTCAGACTTTAATGATATCATGATTTTGAAGACGACTATAGCTTATGATACTCAGAAGGCACCTTACCAACAACTGTTGGAATGACTTCAATGCCATTCCTTTGAAAATTAGTTGCTACATTATATTAGTTCAATTATATAGTCTGTAATTTTAACTGCTCAAATTAAAAAGTGACTTTTGGCCTTCTTGAAGCTTTCACCTATGAATCCCACATATTGAAAACTTACGATGTGAAGATATTGCCAGTTGATGCTGTAGTGCATTTGTCAGTGTAAAAGGAGAAAAATGGTTCCTCCAAGGAGAAAAATATAGCCAGTTATAGTACATTTACAATCTTTCTGAAGAGTGTACTTACTCATAGTACCCTTTACCATGGAAACAGTACATTTTATCAGATAATTGATGGATAGTTGTAACGTATCCCTAGGAATTTATTTTTCTACATCTCTGAACTTTTCTGGTAAAGCCCTGAGTAGTTCTAAATTTTCGTCTTTAACCTTGCTCTGGGTGAATACTCAGTTTCTTCTTGGTCACATTTCTTATGAATAAAAATATCTGAATTTATTTTGTTTCAAGATCACTGTAAGTAGAGAATACTCTATCTACCAGTGTTGAGAGATGATAGCCACATTGTGAGCTGCTTGCCTTTAGCACTACTAAAGCTAGGCTGAAGCAATTGTATGCAAGAGTTGAGTCTTGAATAAAAAATAAATAATAAAACAAAAAGAAGCACAAACCCAGCCAGCTAAACAAACAGACACTGAACTGGAATGACCTCAGGCTGGAAGGAATTGAGTTCAATTCTCAACGTCACTGGTGGTAATTCAGCGCAGGAGTGATGTCACTGAGAAAAGCTGCAAAGAGGCCTGAAAATTATCTACCAGACTGAGACGTACTTTCTTAGAGTGGCTGATCTCTTGTAGATCATTAAGCCCTCTCAGGAAAGCTGCTTAATGTTATAAATTGATTCTCTTAAGAAACTGTGAGGATGGAAGACACACTTGAAGAGAGTTAGGAATTAAACAAAGAGGCAATCAAGGGATTTGTGATTGTGTTTCCAGCACCAGTTTTACTCCCTGTTTACTATCTCCTTGCTGTGCTGGGGCTACACTTTGGGGGAAGCAGCAGATTTTGATTTGGGGTTTTTTTGTTCTTTTGGCTTTTTTTATCTCTCTATACTCTTAGCTGTCTGATGCCAGTTGGAACAGGTTGTTCAAATATAAACCTTATTAAAAATACTTTCAACAGACTGTTAAGAATTTGAGGACTTTTGTCTGGGCAGCAGTGAATAATCAGAGCGTTGGCTATTTCTGGTCTGCCTTAGCTCCATAGTTCTGTGCTCTTTAGTGGCTGCTATAACTATCTAAGGGTTTACCATAAGAGTTCTCACTTGAATAATGCGATAAGAGCCCTGAATACAGGAGATGTTTATGCAAAGGGCAAGCCTCACGCAGCAGGAAATCCCAGTTATCCCTTTAGCCTGTGCTCTCAGCCAGCCACATCTCTGCCAAAGCATACCAAAGGAAAAGGACATACCCTTACACAGTTACAAGCGCTTCATGATTAGTGTGGGGCACTTCCAGCACTACTGTCCTGTGTCCCCTCAGGGATACACTTGTTAGACAGTTTTAGAGTTAGCTTTTCCAATGGCCTTTCTGTGGGATCCTTTCGGAGCCTATATGCCTCGTCCATCTCCAAGAAATAAGATGAGATTTCGCTTTTTGAAGTCCTACAGGTACCTCTTCTAGTGGCTTACGGTACAATTGACAGTGGTTGCTGTGGATATTTTTTATTCTTCTAGAGGACTACAGTATAAAAAAATTGGAAATGGCTTGTATTAATTGTGACTCTCTTGCATTCGTAAAGATTTTGCTAAACATTATATATCAGAAAAATAGGTATCGTTTCTGTGTAAAAGAAAATATTATGAACTAGTGATCATGGAAGCGTATGATACTGCACTTTTTCAAGTAAATGATAACTTTGAATATTTTTATCACTCCAAGTTGGGGGAAAAGGTGGATTAACATTTGTATCAGTATTCTTATGAAAATACTTATTCTAAGTATTCTCAGCACTTAGAATGAGTGAGCATATTTAATTAAAACCATGACACACTGATACAGAATACCAAACCTAAACAAATATTTATAGTTGTGAGGTTTTTGCCAGAAAATCATATTTGTTAATTATTTTTGTGTTAAACATTTTTGGAAGTAATTATAGCAAATTATAAAAACACACAGATTGTATTTTTTCCTAAACTATTGTTTAAAAATAGCAGTAGCAATGTTTGATTTCCATTATTTGTCACATTACTTTTGGCAATTGAACCAATATTTGTTCTTCAACTTCCTTACATTTATTTATGATAGATTCATGTATATTTTCAAGTAAAAAATTCTTAAGATCCTCCCATTTGTACATAATTCATTGAAGAACTTCCTACATATCTTAATAATAACTTTTTAATTTTAATCAATGCAACGTTCAAGTTTATTTGCATACATGTACAATACAAAATGCCTCAGAGGACAAAGGCTTTATGTAGTAAACACTGTATGGGTGAACAGTGTTGAAAACAACTGGCTAGGCACTGTCCAACTTCTCTCAGTATTTTCTTTTGGAAAAGTCAGGCTGCTCATACAGCGGGAGCTAGATTTATGACAAAAAGAATAATAACAGTTACAGGTATTAGAATAGAAAATAAAAAGGTGGTATCTGTTCAAAATTAGATCATATAGTTCAGTTGAGATTCCCTTAAGGCAACCNCTCAATGCTTTAAAGGCTAAAAAAAAGTTATTTCCTGTGACATATGAATATAGGATCTAATTATTTTCATTTTTAACTTATGTACATATTGCACATTTTCTAGTTTTTCAGTCTAACAAAGTGAAAATGTTCTTACAAGTTGTTAATGAAACTAAAAAGCAAGGAACCCTTATGGAAAGCTGAGAGGTGTGAATGAATTTTGTGTTACCATAGAGTGTTACACGTTTGTTTTCCAGGAGCTTTCAAGAATTAGGATGAGGTTGAAGATAATTTTATAAAAAAGTTGTCATAGTTGTATTACTGAATATGAGCCATATTCTTTGCTACTGTGTAATTTAACTGTAAGTCTCTAAGAGGAGAAATAAAAATCCTTAATATATATATATATTGCCATGTCACTGCTATGGCTCCATTCACACTGTAGGTTATATTTAGAAATCTACTACAAAATTTTACAGTACTCAGTGCCTATGTAATTTAATAACCTTGTTTATGTCAACTGACAGTTCTGCTCACGTTACTCAACCATTTGATGTCAAGGGACATTGGTTTCTAAAACCGTGTATCTGATAGTGCCATCCATGCGTTCCATAATGAACATTGTTCAACAAACCATTGAAAATGTGAAGTTGGCCATAATCTTGAATTTTATTTTGTTATGTCTTGGGAAAACCCAGAATGTTTCTTTTGTGAGATAATCTATTGATTAAACAGACCATCATGTTTTAATTTACATGTTTCATTTCTGGGAGTTTCTGTGATACGTTGATGCCCCCTCACAGCCGAATTATGAATGCCACCTTTATAGCAAAATAGTGAATTGAGTTTCTTTGCTTTCAGAAGATGACAGAAGACCCAGGCTGATGCAAGTTTTCCCAGAGTAGGGGAAAATATGCCTTGAAACAATGCAGTATTTCTAGGAAGAGACAGAAAGCAATGCAGTCACTTAAAGCTCTTCCTCCACCTGTCCCATCAAATAAACCATGACTTACAGCTTCAGCAAATTGTACTGAACAAAAAGAGGAAAGTAGACTAAAAGAGCTGGTAAACACACTGAACATTCACTCTACACCAGAAATTCAAGTATTCACATCATGAGCTGTAGAACCAAGGCCAGGAGTGGGTACTTCACAGAGAGGAGGCTCAGGAGACCCCCAAAACATTTCACAGTTTACATGACTTCTTGCAGGCTGGAGGACGAGGGTTGTTTGGTTTTGTAGGGAGGTGTGCCCATTCTGCTCTCAGGAAGATGAACATTCTTCTACTCCAATACAAAAAAAATGTGTACATTTTTATTGTGTTTCCAGAACACACAGATAATAAGATCACCTCTTCATTTTTGTTTCCCCTCTCTCTTTTTTTTTCCTTCATTTTAAAGCCTTGAGTGTCTCTAAATTGAAGCACACCTCCGTTACTGAAATGCAAATAGGAATCCTGCTGCATTTCGCTTTGCTCAGCAAAATAGCACTAGATATGATGGGGAAAACTGTCCTAATAGCAGCACAGTTACACTTTTTAGAGCCTCCTGAAACCTCTGAAGAATGAATGGAGATAGAAGCTTTAGAAGCTTTATTCATGATCTCTAAATCCTGTCACACATGGATGAAGAAGAACTAAAGCTCCTATCAAAATTTCCTGCACATAACTGAGTTGCATTAAGAAGAACATGCTATATGACACTCAGTTTTAGATACTAAACACACCTCCCACTGACCTAATGATGGGTCCTCAGGACCACTTAGAAGATTCTCCAGAGGCATCAGGATCTGCCTGGGTTGTCTGGCTAGCCATTAAGTCTTTATATGAGATTTTTCACCATTTGTGAAAAACACAGTGCCTATCTGCTGAGTAAAACCTTTCTGGGGAGACAATTTTGTAGAGATCGTAAACTCCAAAGTAAAATGGGTGTTACAGAGAAATGACACTGTCAATAATATTTAATAAATTTAAATAATCAAATAATTAGTAAGTTTGCTAAATTATTGCGGTGTCAGAACTACATCTTTGTTCAGTTAGCTATGAAAGATGCACTTCCTGGGACAGTAATCATGACATTTATACCTTCTTGTGGAAAAGAAAGAGAGGTTCTTTGTTGGGTTATGTGAGTTTCTTTTGTTCTGCTTTCTTTCTGTTTTTCTTCTTTGGCTGCCATCTGGCATATTTCCCTGGGCTAAAGGAACAATCATGTGCCTGAAGCTACTGCCAACACCACTTCTGCAGCCAGCTGCTCACAGCATTCGTACATAAGGAGGCAGATTCCCTCTTGCCAGATAATTGTACTCGAAGCCACTAAACTCTTGGGAACTGGGCTGGAAAGTGGGATATCTCTCTTAAACAGCAGTTTTCAGGAATCCCTTCTCTAAGGGGATTTCTTAATTTTGTCAAAGCTCTCTTAGTGAGAAGAGTGATATTACAACTTTTTGTTATTACAAGCTTGGTGATGAAATAGAAATAGAAACAATATTAAATTTTATTATTTTATTTATTAGGGGTTACGGTCACAGCACACTGGAAATATCTTGGTTCTATTTGACCAGCCATTCAATATTTTATGTGAAATAAAATATTTGAATGCATATGTGTTAACTTTTCTAGTATATGCGATGAATCACACATTTGATTTAACATTCAGCTGTTCATAGTCTGTAATTCACAGAAAGCCATGTCACCACTAAAGGGATGCTTGGAGCTTCACTCAGACTTATTTTAGACAAATTTACATGCCAAAATATCATCTACCCAGTCCAGACATTTGGTATGGTTGACTTGAAATCTTGGGAAAAGTGGCAAAATAGCAAGGCATATTTCAAGTCAGATTAAGTAGCAATAGGAGAGCAGGTGCAAGTGAATCACACTTAACCCTTTGTGTTGCTGCAGACTTACGTCCTGGTCAAAACTGCCTAGAGAGCCCCTGATAGTGAATAAATACAGAGTCTCAACATCCTTTCCTAACAGTTCAGAAAGTCAAGCTCCAGTCCATAGGTACCAAACAGCAGGAAAAAACTGCAGAGCAGTAACATGTTCATAAGTTGCAGCTTTTGCTTCAAATTTTTTTGACATAGTTGATCATCACACAGATAGGTTAAGTGAATCTATCACAGTGGGACAGGTTGCATCTGTCAGTGTTTCTAATTGCTGCCTTGGATTAGTGTTACCTGAGTGCTTATTCAGTGGGATTTTGTGGTTCTTGCTGCAGCCTTTGAAGTGATTTAATAAGTGTGGAATAAACAGAAAACAAAAGTATATCTACAGGTATTTTATCAACTATTTTTTTCCAATTTATGCTTAAGTAAGTTCTGACAGCCAAAGCCAGATCCTCTATGAATAATCATAGGAAACATTCCTTTATACAAAGTGAAGTAAACTATGATGATTAATGTTGCTACAGTTTACAATAAGTAAATGGCTGGGCTTTGCTGTTTGTGGTTAAAACAGTCCCCACACAAAGCCAGCCTTTGAGATTAGGCTAGGCACAGGCACCAGCATCTCTTGGGGTGCAGAAAAAGATTGCACTAACCATAAACACCAGGAAATACTCAGTTTGATTTACAAATTGTAGATGTCTATGAATATTTATGTAAATGTCAGAAGTATCTGACTTGCAATTCCCTGATGTATCACAAATTCTGGGAGCACTATAAATAGACATATCATTCAATCTGATACCGAATACATCAGGAACAAGCTGACGCAAGTTCAGCATGTACCATGTCCAAATGTTGTAATGAATTTCTAGATACTTCGTTAAATAAGAAAAGTAATACAAGGGCAACATATTAGAGTTTACTTTATGGCATTCTAGAATTTGCTTTTTTCCATTGTGGATCTGAATAGATTTTTTTTTTTTTAATGCTAAACTGACATTTCCTATTGGAACTATTAAATCCAATTTATTTCTGTGCCCTAGAAACCTAATAATCCACGGGTCATTTTCTGTTTCATTTGTCTCTATGAAAGGAATTTGTGAGTGTTAATTGAAAACTTCTGTAATATGCTGAAAGGTAATTTAATGCTCTAGAGCACCTTTCTTCATGGGACAATAAAGCAAAGTAAGAGAGAAAAAAAGAGGCTCATGCCTACCTAGAGGAGTCTGGCACAAATACCAGTCTGGTGCCCTTAGCAGTAGGGGCAGTTATACTTCAGCACGTGGGTGGTCCACACAACCTAATCCAGCTCTCGGGCTCTTCCAGCAGCCAGCAGCAAATATTTGAATGTGAGCAGCAAGAAATACAGTATACTCTTCCTTGAGGGGTAATCTCCACCACATCTTCAGTAGTTCCCTGTGTATGAATATGCCGGAACTCTCCTTAATGTGTGTATTACTTAGTTTAGAAAGTCTGAGTATTTTACTTATTCACACCAAATGTGGGGTATTATACAATAAAAAAATTGCTGAATTTTCCTCTTCTGCAGTACTTTTTAACACTCACTTCCACAGACGCACTCTACGCAATGTGCAAGATTTTCTTCATCCTGGTGTCTAATTTTGCCTTGAAACACTTTAAGTATTATTTTAACCCAAAGATTTGTTTTATATATTTGTAGGCCACTCTTTTTCATCAGCTTTCTAACTAATCTTTTCACATGGAAAAATTTTGTGTTCATATCATTCACGTTGCCAATCTCTTAACACCTCCTCCTATCACAATGCTCTTTTTAATGCAGAGTGACCAGAAGTGAACGCAGAGCTTCTGATGAGGACAAGTGGTCTAGAATTATAATATTACTATTCTCATGGGAAAAAATCCAAATTCTATTATGAAACTTCTATTATTCCCTTCTATCTAATTTCTGATGTAGATTAACAGACTTGCTGATTAACTGGTTTTAAGTCGTGAGCAATAACCTCCCATTCCATTAAATAACTGGTGGTGTCTGTACCATCCAGGTTAAATACTCTGTCTTCTTAACACTGTTAAAATGGAAGCCTCACTTCCATTACTGTGCACTTTTTTCTTCATCTCTCCCGGTTCTCTTTTCTTAGAGACGTTTACAAGGACACAGTATTGTGTAAAGGCAACAATGATCACTTCAGTAGGCAGAAGTTCAATCCCACTGGAAATTTTGCATTTTTAAATGAAAAAAAACCCAACCCAACCTTGTGGCAAATAGTGAGATTTACATAATTCTCCATGGGAAGAACATTTTTATTTTAAGATAAGGAAATAAAAAATGTTATTCTGCCAGGTTTTTTTTTAATTTACCTTTTTTTT
>VWZQ01008303.1:284887-296476 GCA_013397015.1 Myiagra hebetior | reverse complement strand
TTTTTTTTTTTTTTTTTAGTAGTGTCTCTTCTTCAGGATTTCTGACTTGGTAGAAGGCTAGGAAGTCCTTCAGGAAATGTGTCAGAATGAATGCAGCTGAAGAAATGGGGGGTTTTAGCAGTAGGAGGAGACAAATGTTTCCCATCAACATACCCATACACTTGATCATAATATACATGTATACTGTATAAACAGTCTGTACACATACAAACACACACGTGTGTGGGTGCATCCTACTCTGAAGTGTACAAACTCTCAGAAGTTTTCCAGGAAGAAACTGAATACACAGCACTTACTTTATCTTTTGTCCATGTGAACTTGTTTTTCCTTTATTTGTTTTACCTTTGCAACATTTCCAGTCAATGCTTGGCTCTTCAGAGACTTAGCTTTCACAGGCTTTGGTACAAATGTCTGTTGAAGTTATAAAAGTAAATGACACTGTTGAACAAACACTGGGATCAGATAAACTCCTGTTAACACTAGCTGAAGTTATTTAGCTAGTAAAGAAATCTAAAATGGAAAAAAAAAACCCCAAACTATTTAAAGGGGATATAACTGTCTTCAGGTGGAGGATGAGAGGCCTCATTTCTTTTTGTTATAACAGATGTAGGTGAAACAGAGGGACAAATACAACAAATAAATGTGTAACTAGCTGTAGCTACATGTGCATTACTTTGATAGATGCTATGAGTTCCCCTGTGAATGCAACTTAATTGGCAGCTGCAGAGAAGTGATCACTGCAGATGGAGCAGAACTGCTGCTCAGACAGCTCTGGTGTAAGGCAGAAGCATCATGTGGCACTATTAAACTGATGCACTTTTTATGTTACTTCTTATGTACTAATAGGTGTGGATGCTTTCTTAAATTTACTTAGTTTTCCTAAGTATGTGAAATGTACTTAAACTTCTAGGTAACCACCCAGTTAAATAATTTTTCTTTACTTCTTGCTCTTCCTTGTGACATAAAAACAAAATGTAAATATGGTAATGCAAACATTAAACTGGAAACACAGAGAAGCTGGTTATTTTAAGCAACAAAGTTCATCTGGTTTATATCATGCACTGGAGGCCAAGTCAAGTGTTTCAACATCACTTGCACTCCATTGAACCAGGGACTGAACAATCAGAAAATTGATAATTTGGAAACTGGGGTATGTCTCTAAAACAGTAGAAGTAAAATTCTCCAAGCATCTACTGGTGGCAAAGGAGAAAATGGTTTCTTTTAAGCATCATATAAGAAAAACACTCCAAGGAACTTGCCATGCAATATCTGTAAGTGATGGGCTCCTGAAGACGAGTGCCATTGGCACCTGAGAATCAGGAAGAAATTTACACTGCTCTAGCACATGTGGTTAATCATGTAAACCTTCTGAAACAAAAGGTTGATTTTTGAAGAAATGTTTCTATTTTAAATAGAATGGAGAAAAAGGAGCAAAAAAAACAGGGAGGGAAAAAAAAGATAAAAAGGGAATGTAATTTCTTATCATTAATCCTAGCATCCACATGATTCCATTAATGAGGCAGTCATGCAGTCTTAATGAGCATGTAAGTGGCAAATGGTGTTTGTTCCATGTCTCCTCTTGGCCACAGTCTTTGTTTAAGCTCTCTCCCACATGACACAGTAAAGGGTAAATTGGAGCATGGAACATGACATATTTGGGGTTTATCTCATTGTGGCATAAAAATGCATGTAGTTCTGTTTTATGACAAGCTCCACTTGCGGTCATAGGAGACAAAAGGAATTCTAGACACAGTGGTTTTACAATACAAATACAAGCACACATTAATGCAAAAATATGGCTTATTGTTTACAGATAAGAATGAAATGATTTAAAACAGGTGGTGTATTAATTTATAGGTGGGGCCAATAGCAAAATGTCATTAAAAATCTGTTTCATGATACTGAAAAAGTTTTGTCCTCACATAGAGAGAAACAGATGTGTCTGTGATCCAACAAAAGATTGAAGGTTTGCTGTCACAGTTCTTCATGCTTGGCTACCCCTATTAGACTACGATTAAGATATAAAGTTTTATTAATACTGTAGATAATTTTCGGTCTGGACTACTAAATGCACCATATATTAACTTAAAGATTCATGTAATATTAAAATTAAAAATACATAGTAATCCAGGTAGTGTCAAACACATAATCATACAATTATATGATTGCCTTTTAAATGCTGAAAGTCACAAATTACATGGTTTTGTAAAAAACTAACGTAAAACCTCTTTTTTGGGTAGTTTGATGCTATCAAAAAGTGCTAGCTGCTCTGACTTTAGTGAATACTATGTGAGGGTCCTGACTTTTCCACGGCTGAATCTGCAGAGTGAATTGAAGAGCCCAGAAATGTTTTCAGCTGGTGAACTGTGACTAGCTGGCATGACATGGCAAGGAGACTGTAGCCAGGTGGGGGTCAGGCTCTTCTCCCCAGCAATCAGCAACAGCAAGAGAGTACACAGTCTTAAGCTGTGCCAGGGGAATTTTAGGCTATACTTTAAAAAAAGAAATTCTTTACAGGAGGAGTGGTTGAGAGGCATTGCAATGGGCTGCTCAGGGAAGTGGTGGAGTAACCATCCATGGAGGTGTTTAACAAAAGACTGGATGTGGCACTTTAGTGCCATGGTTTAGGTCATAGGTTGGACTTGATGATCTCCAAGGTCTTTTCCAACCTCCTTGATTCTGTGATTCTGTGAGAAGGCCATGTCAGTAGAGCTAACCTCTTCTGCTCCCTGGAACAGAATATGAGGGGCCAAAACACTTCTGGAAAGGTCCTTGCTCCAGGGCTCAGGTGGTCCACAGTAGCATTCAAACCAAGAAGGGTTTACAGCCTTTCTACTCCATTAAAATAGGTTGATCACAGTTTTCTACAGGACAATATCAATACTGCCTGTACTATATTACAGTACAGTCAACTCCAACAGTTTTTAGCTGTATCTTGGAGGATCACAAGGGTTTATTTAGAAAGCCTTAATTTTTTCCTTTGTCCTCAAGAAACTACACCAAAAATGGTTTATCAAAACCAGAAAAACCAGGAGCTTTCTTAGGATGCAACTGAGATTTTCATCTAAAACCTGGACTCTAAAAACTTTAAGGAAAATATTTAGTCTGTGAGACTGGAAATATCATTTCAGAGGTTAGAAAGGCAGGATAGTGTGACTTTGACAGTCACACCCTGAAAAATATGGCTGTCTGACATTCTAGTTTTCAGTGCACAGACTGGATGTGTGACCCAAAGTGGTCATTGTGATGCCCTGATTTTTCTTCTGGGTTCAAAACAGAGAGTTGTTAAGCAGCATATAAAGGATTCAGCTAGACTGTTGTTGCCATGTAAAACTCACCAGCTTCTTCTTCCCTGACATTCTTTCAAGATGTAGATTTCCCAGCTGTCTAATGCAACGGTTTTAGGAAGTAGGGAAAGGGGCAGACAGTCCTGGAAAAGCTGTGCTTGCTTTTTCCACTAAGAGAAAGATTTGCTGGGTTTGTACTCTTTTCATCCTTTCATAGAAACAGCTGGTCTTTGACCAAGAATATATTTTATAATTTGGACCATTTATTTTGAGTTAATATGTTGTTTTGATCATAGTTTACAGTAGCTAATGTAAATTTAAATAAAGGAGGATAAAAAGCAATACTGAGTTCAAGAGGATGCAGTGAAAATTATTTATTGCAGTGTAGAATTGTCTAATTGATCTGCAGTTCACCAGCTTCTTAACTTTGATAAAGAGAAATAGATGGATTATATTAGTAATTTATTGTAAATATTTTCTCACATGATGCTTCTAAATGGTTTAGATAACATTTCCTTTTGATGGAATGTATTTATACAAAATCCTGGAACATTGAATTCACTGTTAAATGTCATACACTCTGTTACTATAAAAGAATAAGACTGCTTCCAAGTACATATTGTCTCAGTAAGACATGAGCTTGTTCATGCCAGCTCTTTGGGTTTACAAAGTCACTTCAAAACAGCCTCTTTAGGAGATGTGGTAGTAATGTAAAACAATGTAAAACTCTTGGTTGTAACAATATAAAGTGTTCTTGGCATCTGCATTTGAAGTCCTACAGTGCTCATCCAAACTTTGGGCAGCAGCATAATTTTTGCCTTTATACTGGATACTCTAGGAAAGTAAAGTATGAATATAATGTTAGAAAGACATCCTTAAGGACAGGGATTCTTTTTCTTCAATAACTTTTACATCTACAGTTCATCTATGTTTAATATTTTTATGTATAACCTAAATATTTGTTTTTCATTATAGTTGTTATCTATTCCTTTTCATTAATTGAAGCCATTGCAGAATTTCTGCCATGTTTCGGAATTTATTTCTGGCTAAAAAATTGCCTGCTTTAGTTACCTTCTTTCTTTTTCTTGTGCCACTAAGAATATGTACTAAAACCATGAGTTCGTTTACCATCGGTAGATTAACTCTTGGTTGATATGATATGTATGAAAAAAAATCTGTTGTCTTTATTTTTTATATTTCTAATTTTTCTAGTGATTTTCTTAGGCTTTGTCAGCACATCTTGAAGTTAAAATTAGAAACAATATGATATTATTTTTCATCTACAAATGTCAGGTTTTACAGTAGGATTGTAATACCTGTGGGCTCAGAGTTGCAATTTAAGAAATGATTAATGACAGAAATTCAGAGGAGTCACAGAATTAACTTCTGTAGATTTGAAATACAGGTTTTATTTGGCAACATGACAGGAAACGATAGAGCAAAGTGTGGAAAAGAGAAAAGAACTGTTAAGGGGGGGATTGGATGCAATGAAAGGAACAGTGTATGACAGTCACATAAGACCTCTGTCTATTCACTTGGTTGCAAAAACTGCATCACACTGCTGCAGCTCAATTTTTTCATTTTTCTATTTTGAAGGGTTGAAATTGTTTCCCAGCTGCCTAGAGCCTTTTGATCTATAATGCCTGTCTTTAGCAAAACAATATTTGGAGCTCCTTAGAAAAAGGAGTTCCTGGAGGTGACAATCTGCCCTGGTGAGTTACCTTCATGGTTACACCTTACTGAGTTCAAGAGAACAAGATATGAATTCCCCTTCTGTTAATATAAATTAACTGATTTTAAGTATTTATCTAATAAACAACTATTAAGATATGTAATGGCCAGGCATAGGTCAGAGCCATCCCAGGTTGCCAGTAACCAGCAGAACCTAGATGCAGATGTAGGTAAGAGTTATATAAAAGCTTCACTATAGTTTTCAAGGCAAAACTTTATGGCAAACCCCTAGTACAGACAAACACAGTAGGTCAGTGGTGCTAGCATACAGAAGTTTTCTCTCTCCAGCTTCAAACCATATTCATAAAATTTTACATCATTTTTTATCAGTTCTGTTTCTCTCACAGCCACTGTAATTGTAGAGGCATTTATTTAATTTATTTTTGAAACCTTATCTACCATAGTGAATTTACTATCACAATAAAAAAAATTGTTAGTGATTCTTGTTGACAAATATTCAGAACTTGCAAGGTACCTATTGATGCCTCTGTCCATTAAATTTAACCAAAAATATGGCAAAAACTTAAAGGCTCTCTAAAGAACTTTTTAATGAAGGAAATACCATTTATGCAATGCTGCTGGAGATCTAATTTACAAATTTACTTGCTGTACTATCCAGGCCACCCAAGTGGTCTGCAAGTACTGAAAATTCCTAGAATATCAACTCTCAGGACAAAAAGAACATTCCTCCTCCACGTGTCTGCAGGTCTTCACTCTTTAGAGTAACAGACAGTAAACCAGTACTGCTTGAGCTCCTCCTTTGAACTGCTGCAAAGTGAATTAGTCAATGCTGTAAAATTTAGTTTGTGTAAAACATCACCTTGAAATCTTGCGTTTAATCTTCAGTCATTTTGAAATGGTACAAAGAGTTAGTGTTTGCTGATAAGTCAAGTGTTTTTGTTGTTGTTCTTTTCCATTTTCAGTTCAAAACAACTTTCCTTCTTTTTTCGCCTCCAAAATCCCCAAAAATTCTGGAGGCCTAGTTAAGCTAGACAGATTCCTGATCTCATTAAACATAAGACATGTACACTATAGAAACAAACATTTTTTTACCTGTAATTTGGCAGGCACTCAAATTCATGAAGAGTCTTTTGTAGCACGCTGCAGTTAGGGTCCATTGGTGTGTTAGACAAAAGTACAGAAAAAATTCTTTCAGGATTGGCTCTTTGACATCTATTTCATTTGGTTCGATTTTGAGATTTGCATGTTTTGTGAGGATTTTTTTATACATGAAGAGTAAAAAAATATAAAACAGTGGTCAAAGAAAAAAGAATCTTAGTTCAGCTTCTTGCTACTTATACCAGTAAATTTACAGGGAAAATGTTTTCCANTTAATAGGGCCATGTTTGTTTGGTGAGGCTTCTATCTTACTTTTTCTGCAAACTGACTTTAAAAAAAAGTATAATTATATATTATTGCTGTGCTTTTTTTCTCTTACAGTCTAAATGACCCATCAGTTTACTGAGTGGTTGGAGTTAGTGTTTGCTGAAGTTACAGTGCAAAATGAGGCAAGAAAGGGTTATTAGCAATCATCAAATTCAATTTATAAATCAATTGTAACAGAGTAAAAATCAGTGTGTGTACCTAAAATCTGTCATGTAAACTAAATGTATTGAGCAGTTAAATATCACTTTCTTACTTAGGTAATTGCCATGTTTGCTGTAACAGGGCTTAGTTGTTCAGGAATAAAGTGATATTTAACTGCTCAATACAGANTTCATGAAGAGTCTTTTGTAGCACGCTGCAGTTAGGGTCCATTGGTGTGTTAGACAAAAGTACAGAAAAAATTCTTTCAGGATTGGCTCTTTGACATCTATTTCATTTGGTTCGATTTTGAGATTTGCATGTTTTGTGAGGATTTTTTTATACATGAAGAGTAAAAAAATATAAAACAGTGGTCAAAGAAAAAAGAATCTTAGTTCAGCTTCTTGCTACTTATACCAGTAAATTTACAGGGAAAATGTTTTCCAAGAGCCATGGGAAATGAAGTTAACTAAACTGAACCTATCTTGCTGAGGTGATTGTCAGGAAAGTGACACAACAGGAGGAGTAATACAGGTTGATTAAAACCAGGGAAATACATGAAATCATTTAGTATGAAATTGAAATGTATAATACTAGACTATAGATAGTCCAGTATAATGGCATTTCTAACTTTTATGTGTTGAGAGAGAGAAGTGACAGTGGAACACACGTGAAAAAAGATACACCCTTACGACGTGAAGAGGGTCTCCAGTTGTTCATTCAAATACAAACCTGGTTAATAAAGCTGCAAATGTNCAGGGCTTAGTTGTTCAGGAATAATGGCCCATCATCTGAGCCTGAAAGAGATCCCAGACTGATTTCAGACATCTGTAAGATGACAAATCACAGGGGCAAAAGTGAGATCTGAAGTGTAAATAGAAGAAAAAGAAGTCAAGTATTGGAAATTGTTATTTCAAAATTACTGTCTGAGTAACAGTGACAGTATTAGCAGTATTTTTTTGCAATATGTGTCATGTTTTCCATTTCAGGGAAAACACTACTTTTTTGACTGATATACCTACCAAGGGAAGAGCAACAGGTTCTGTTACTCCATTGTAGCTGCTCCACCTTATCAAAAGGGCCTCTGTTAAAAGAACTGAAGTGGGATAACTTTGAATATGGTGCTGTCATTCATATTCAGATTTAAGCCACAGATTCATGTCTACACCACAAACTCGAATTACTAAAGTTCTGTCAGTTCCGTATATCTGTGGATAAAACTGCAGGAAAGATTCAAGTTATTAATTTCATTTTAAGTGCTACATACTGCAAGAGACAAAAGATCAAATAATTTTCATGTTCAAACTAAAACTAGACCAAACCCAGGATACATAAAGGATGAAAGGATGACTGTATTATAGGAGAGGCCTAAACATTATTTAGAAAAGTGATTTAACTATTCTGTTATTCAATGGCTTTTCTTCATTAAGATTTTGTTTGTTGGTAAGAGTTCAAGAGAACTTTTTGTCAGGGAAATAACTCATATTATTCTTAAGCTCTGATGCATTTTTTTTATTCTTTTCTCAAATGCTCTGTAAACCCCTTAGCCATCTTAGTATGCTGAGTTGAAGGAGTTCTATTTAAAATGGCATTCTCCAAAAAACAAAGCAAAGGCGAGCCAGAAGGATTTGACAGGGCTTAAAAGCAAAAATCTTAGACCCACAAAACAAGGTTTTTCATATACAATTTTTTAATGTATTAAGAATTCAATGCATCTCCAAAGCTACCTCAATCAATATATATATATATAGATATATATATTTTTTTTTTTAATGAAAAGTCAAGGAATCTCATTAGTGTAATATACTTTTTCACATGCACTGGACATCATAATAAAAACTATGTGAGTCAAAATAGACAAGTTCTGCAACCTAGAATATTCTTTCTGAAACAGTGGAGGAACATCAGAAACAAGAAGAACTTTGTTGTATCTCATCTCCCTCAGTGTGACATGCAAAGGGAAAGACCAGGCTTTTTCAGTTGTCATTTTGCTGCTAAAATTAATAGAATCACAGTCATTGTTATTTTCAATCTTATATTTTCCTCACCATCCCACTGGTCACCTTCTATTCTAGAGATGCTGTTTCTGTCTTTTTGCTCTCCACAGATCTGTTACTTGTTCCCTTTTCCACATCTCTTGAGTGCTCTTTTCTTTTGTTTTTTTTTCCCCATTTTATTCTAGCACTGTCCAATGACTTTTTGAGAGACATCTTTTTCTGCAGATCTGACATGTCTATAAATGTCTTTCATGGATTAAGAACTTAGAACATTAGCATATTTGAACTCTGACTTATTTGGCACTACAGGTTTAATTGTCAGTATCTACACTTTTGAAAATTTTATTCAGATCTTAGAAGGACAGAGCTTACCCTGTTTTATTTTGAAAACAGAACCGATCCTTTTTCAACATCCTTACTATTTTAAAAGTTAAGAACTGATAATTAGTACATTAGTGCTGCTGGCATACATTTCAGAAATTTGTGGTTGTCCCTATCAAGGTTGTGAATGAGTAGATCTGAAGGCATATTGCATTCCTGAGAGCTCAGCCTCTTCCCTGAGACCTCTGAGCCTCCAGTGATGTGCAGCCTGGCACATGTCTGTGTCAGGCAAGCCAGCCACAGATTTTGCTGCTTCAGTTGATGGGACTGGGCATGCAGTGAGTCTGTATTAAAAAAACCCCATGTATATCCTCAGACAAGAGATCATGAATCTTTAAGGAACTGCAAAGCTGAGAAATGTGATCATAATTCTATTTCAAATAAGTTTTTCTCATTTACTTGAGTGAAAATAATGCTTTTCTGTTGCTCTAGGTAGCTGAAAATTTATTAATTGTTAGAAAAGTCTTTATTTTTGAGTCTTTATTTTCCTTAGATGCCTTTCTGAGAAAGAATATTGCCAGAATTAATGGTTGCTGTAAGTGGTTCTGTGTAAGCTTTTTCAGAATAAAGATTTTTGCTCAGAGCTTTCTCTAAAGTTAAGACTTTTTTGAAGTCTTAACTGGCCAAGGATCATAAAGAAAGTAAGCAACAGAGTGCTTGAGGGGAAGGATGCTATGCTAGAAGGAAAAACACTGTGCAGATGCAAAACAGGAGAACTTCCAATGCACTGTTTAGAGAACTTTGTTTGGAGAAAAGAGATGGGGATAACTAAGCTCCAAATATTCATAAAATTATAAAATTTAATCAACATTGTTAAATACAGTTTAAAATAAACTATGAAGAAATCATAGTTTTTCTCCTGCAGTCAGTGCAATATGTATTAGATTGAGAACTTTTTAGGCAAAGGAGCTTAGTTGCTCATCCTTGTCTTTGCAAAATGGCATCCTAACTGAGAAAGATTTTAGATGCCAAGACTTTTTTTAAAAGACAACAGTGAATCATTTATTTATGTTCTTGCCCAAAGTAACAGAACACAGTGGAGAGACGCAAAAGGGAAAAAAATCTCGGCCAGCTTCTCCCTTCCTAAATGTCACTTTATCTGGATGATGGTCAGCTGGATTGACTTTGTGAGACTGACATTATTTACATATACAAATATTGCTTAAATAGCAAAAATAAATTCCAGCATTTTATAACTTTATGTTCCAGAGACAGCAATGTGCATCTTGCTGTGATTTGTAAAACTGCCAGTGTATTTTGAATGCTAGTTCAAATTAGATTGTAGTTATGAAATATGTACCTATGAGCATGTGAATTTAAAAGAATATATTACTGCAGCCAACCATTTAATGCCAGTAGTTGGCTTTAGCAGTGTTCACAATATAAAACACAAAACAATTTTCTGAATTATTATAAAAATATTATAAAAGAAAAATTTCACTGTTGCAATATTTGTAGGTTAAATTTTTCTGAAATTTTCTATAAATGAATCAATTGTTTTCATGAAAACTTTCATATATTAGAAAAAAAACCTTAGAGAGGTTTTTTTGCAGTACTTTCATAGGTAATCTCAGATGAGAGTTAAAAGAAAATAAATTCAGTATTATTTTTTCAACCTGGTCTGTTTTAGTTTTTAACCCTCCCTTAGACATGTAATAGAAACCAAACAAACCACCCTTCAAAGTTAATGGAAAATGCTGACAGCAGTTTAAAAGGGCTGACTCTAGTTTTTGTAGGTTTTGTGCAAACACACTGAAATACGGCCCATATGGTCTCAACCAATAGTGAACACATTCTGTTAGACATGCTGCATAAATTAAGTTGTTTCAAATAATTGCTGCTGCAGTTTCGATTTATTTTCTCTGTATTCATGGAATAGATCCTCATGGTAATGATGTTCAGATACATACAAGACGAAGAACGGAACCAACATAGCCAGGACAAAAAGGGCCTGAGCAATCTCTGGGCCCCTCTGTGATGGAGTGACTGCAGTGCTCAAAAAGAGAAGACCAGCTGATGTTATCTGCATGGATTTCTCTAAGCTTTCAACACAGTTCCACATGGCATCATAAACTCCAAACTGGAGAGACTTGGATTTTAAGTGTGGGCTAAGGAATTGCTGAGATGGACGCAGCCAGAGAGTTGCAGTCAATGGCTCTGTGTCCAGGTGGAGGTCAGAGATGTGTGGTGTCCCTCAGGGCTGTCTTGAGGCTGGGGCTCTTCAGTGTCTTTATCAGTGACAGAGGCAGTGGGACCAAGTGCACCCTCAGCACATTTGCAGGTGACAGGAAGCTGAGCAGGGCAGGTGACCAGGTGACACTACAGAAATATGGGATGCCATCCAGGGGCAGCTGGACAAGCTTGAGAACTGAGACCATGAGAACATAAAGATGTTAGAAAATCCAAGTGCATGGTGCTGCACCATGGTCAGAGCAGTCCCAGACATGACTACAACTGGGAAAAGAACTTNAAAGAGGGAGAGCAACTTTTTACAGGGATAGATAATGATAGAGAGAATGGTTTTAAGATAAAAAAAGGAAAATATTAGATATTAGGAATATATTCAGAGGGTAGTGAGGCACTGGAACAGGTTGCTCAGAGGAGTTTTTTATGCCCGTTTCCTGGCTTTGTTCATGGCCAAGTTTGATGGTCCAGAGGAAAGTGTCCCT
>VWZQ01008303.1:258306-276494 GCA_013397015.1 Myiagra hebetior | reverse complement strand
TTTTTTTTTTTTTTCATGTTATTGACCTTTAAACCTGTTGTTATCAAACTGCAAGAAAGAGATAGGGACTCTTTTCAGCTGCCTTCATTCTCATGTGACCTGAAGGGAGAATAGGTTCAAAATAGACTAGTTCCTCCCAGGGCAATACAAGACAGAAGAGAAAAGCACTGTCATTTCCGAACAGCACAGTGCTAGAGTAAACTCAGCATGAAAAAGGAAGGAGTTGCAGCATGTTAGAATTCTTCCTCCACAGCCTGGATTTTTACACGAGACTGATCTGGAGTGTGTTAAAAAGAAGAGGATTTTAAAAAATACTTTTAAATGGAGTACTTTGAGAATGAGCTTTTTAAGGACAACTGACATCTGACTGCTAGTATTACTGAAGGAATTTTTCGAAATGAGCATTGTTATGAAGCCAAGATCCCGATCTACCAGCTCCTTAAGGACTGCCGACGCAATGTGGTAATGTGGTTCCTTTGTTTCTTTCGGGCTCTCCTCCCTATTATGACACAGAGATATGTCCCAAGAAAGTCACAGACTTTAATTTTGACTTGATAGATTTTGCATGGTTATTGAAGATGTTCAGCTGTTGAGTTTCACAATTATTATTTTTGCATTTTATTGTAAAATACTGTGTGTATAATTTTTAAAAAGAGAACCCTTTACATACTTTTTGTGACACATTACATAAATTTTTCTCATTCAGCAGTCAGGTTCAATCCTTGCACTTGGAGATACCGTCTAAAAATCTTCAGTAGACTTATTTCAGTAAGAGAAATCATAACAAAAAGCTTGCATTTCTGGAGGCTGGAGAGCAAAATGAAGTTATAGTTTGTGTGAGCTATTTTGGGATGCTTACATGTAGTTTTGCTGCATAAATAGACTGACTGGTAGAGATGTGTCCTGGGAAGCAGCAGACTTTGTAGCAGCATGTGTGAGACTGTGCTGTGTTATGCTTCATGTGTTTCCCCTCCTCTCCTAGGCTTAGAGAAGTAGAAGTAGCCTATGATATTGATCTGGCTGTATGATTTTCTTGCAGATTTTTTCGGTTAGCAATAAGCAAAATTTTGTCCTTTGAATATTTTTGTTTTCTTGTGAGAACTTTATGCTGCTTTTTAAAGCCTGATAGGCACTGACAGGACAGCTTTCTATAAAGTATGAGAAATAAATTCTCTTTAAATGTCTTAATGTGCCCCACATTTTTTTCTTCTCTCTGTGTCTTTAATAAAACCACCATCATTTTAATAAACACATAATAAACTGATTGTTCAGAGCTATATTTTACAGGTATAAAATCATGTATTTTAAAATAAGCTTTTTAAATACATAAATGGCTGATGTGATACTGGGGGATAGACTAGTAAGTAAATAAAGTTCTTTGTGAGGAAATACATCCAGTTAATTGAACATTAGCCTAATAAAAATTTTATGTTTCAAATAGTTTGGCTCTGAGTTAAAGCCATGTTAGTATTACTGTTAAAGCAGTTAGTAATTTCTTCCAGCTATCTTTTACTGAAACCATTTTGTAGTAAAGGAAAATTAAACAAGTACACTACTCAAGCTGAAGAGTAGTCCTAGTTGTTCTCAGAAACTGCCAAGGCAGAGTTGTGCTGAAACAAATGCAGTAAGTAGTGTCTCTTATCTCTTTATTAAATTGCAATACCATGTTGGTAAACTAAATATTGCTAAAGTGCTACACTCTGCAGGGTGTCTCCAAGGAAGTGAGCTAAAACATACATACCTTAGCTATTACGTACAACTGTGCAAATATGTCCCTACCTCTGATAAAGTCTGCCTTTCTATTTTTTTGTTGTTGTTGTTGTTGTTGTTGACTGTCTCCATTAATTCTTGCAGGAAAAAAATAGTTTAAAAGACAAAAAAATCCTTGTAACTGATAGTTGCAGTCTAATTTGAACACCAAATATTCTGTCTAAAATACCTGCCTTTTGTTGCTCTAGCCTTTAGTTATAACGCTAATCTGATATCTGAGAATACCTGTTCTGCTGGTTGTGAACTGGGAGTCCTCTGCTACCCTGCTGTTTGGGAACACTGCCTGAGCTCAGACGTAGCTCTCAGGGAGATACTTGGGGGCTACTGGAGAAGGTACATGCTGTTCTCTGGTGTTGTGGAGCAGAGGCAGGCAGGCCCTATTCCAAACAGGGGGAAAACGAAGTGCTGAGATCAGAGAGAGTGGGAGGGAACTGCTGGCTGCCCACACTGAGCTCAGCTCCTGGCTGCCTCCTGGGAGGTGGCAGCTGAGGCCAGCCCACCCCACCCACACCGCCCAACCAACAGCCTTCAAGGTGGGCCTGAGCAGGACTAGCTTCCAAACCATCTGCTTGACTTAGTTTTGTGTGCCTTATTGCCTGAATCTGTGGGTTTGTACCTTCCTGCAGTTCTCTGGGAGAGAGCAGCAACGCTATAATCTTGCCACAGTATGAATGCTTAGGGACAAATTAAATCAGGATTAAATCAGAAGCACTGGTAAGTGTTTAGGCCAGGAGACAGGAAGAGCTACACCACGTAATCCTCCTCTTTGAATCTGTTAACATAGTGATCCCACTCTGTGTAAGAGGAGCAGGAGTGCCTGGGAGGAAGGAGAAGTTGGATCTCAAGAGCACGGAGACTTGAGTGACAGGACTGTTCTAAAGTTTTAAACAGTGTCCTGTTTTAAATGGATACCCCTCTTAGAAGGGTTGGAGAAAAAATGATCTCAGGATTTCCTCTACCACTTCCCTTGTGAGCAAAATTTCCATGAAAATCAGAAACAAGGCTCCAAACACAGAGACTACTGAGAGGACAGAAAAGGTGTAAAGACAAGACAGAGAAACCTCTGCTCTTGGTTCCCTGAAATCACACTCACTCTCTGTCCAAAAGACACAGCAAGTTCAGTGTAAAAGCATGTGTGTGGTAAAAGAATTATATTCTTTTCAGTATCATTATTACAAAGCATTCAAAGGGTATCTCCGTTGATTATGTGCTATGATGGATACCCCAGCTGACTTTGAGCAGATGCTGGTGAGCCCAGGCTGTACTGATGTCTTCCATTTTAATTTTGTTTGGGTTAGAGATGGCTGATGTTTAGCATGATGGTACGGTCTGTAGGCAAACCTTCTCTTTCCAATGTACCTTGGAAAATTTATCCTGATGTTATGGTGACTGAAATAAAAGCAGATGGTTGCTGCAATATTTATACAAAACAAGAAAGGGACTTTTTTAAGGGTTATTACTTGTTATGTTAATGCTGCTCAATTCTACCACTCACTTCCACTCATTCCTCAATTCGGAGTGTGATTGAGAAGTATGGTTTTATATCATAGATCTTCTGGAGAATAGTCTAGAAGGGATAAATGATTGTGCAGTCTTTTCGACTGAGACAATTGAGGTATCTTTTTATTCCAGAGAAGAAATAATGAGGAAGTAAGGAAATCACAGTAAGCTAAACTTTGGCTGAGACAGGAGTACAAGCATTTAAATGAGAAGATTATTCCATATTTTCTTGAATATTTGCCACTTAACAGTAAAGCAGTAGTGTTTCACAGAATATGTCATATTTCTGTTGATTTTTTTCCTTTTGTAATGAAAGAAAAGTTTGAACTTAGAAAAAAAAGCTATTTGGATTAACTGAATTAAAATTTGAGAAGTTTAAATGAGGAACTGATGGCGAGTCAAGCAAGCAGCCTGGGTTGTTGGGCAGAACCTACTGGCTGGAAATGGTGCAGCTTTTAGATCTAAAATCTAAAATCAGATTTCAGAATTGCCTTTGTTTTTCATGATACATGTAACTAGCCAGAAGAGTTATAAGCCTCAGGAGTATTGTCAGACTTTTGCCACAATCCTTTCTGCATGATGCAACTAGAGATAGTTACCTGTTTACTTCATGAGTTGGAATGACTGGAGTTTATTTATCTTTGTAATGTAGGCCAGTTCGGGCTTTTCTGCATTTTGGAACTTTGGTGTTTGATTGATCTGAAAAGGGCACAGCCTGTCTAGTGACCCAGAGAGCAGAGGTCTTCAACGATTCAGTCCATGGTGTTATGTAGAACAATGCATCTGTTCTTACTTATCTCTAGAAGTGAGTGATATTGCTTGTCTGCAATATGATGAAATTAAGTATATTGGAAATCATTGAAGGATGTTGTCAAGTATGGATTTCTCAGTCTATGACATATTTATAGATAAGTGGTACAAAACTGATCTCTTCTATGGACTTTCCATGACCCTTAATATGCAGATCACAAGAGAGATGCTAAATAAAAGTTTTATTGAATGAAGACAATAAAACACTTGTGGCTTGAAATCAGTGAATGGTGTTGTTTCTGGGGCAGAAGAGCTAGAACAAAAGGATGAGCTGACATCCAGCTGTGCTGACCTCAAGTAGCTGCACTGGTTTCCTGACTTCAAGGTACCATGAATTGGAACTCTGCAATAAGCATGACCCAGTCTTTTGGTAGCCCTGTCTGACAGGTGGAAGCTGTGGCCACATCACACTGCTTAGGGACTGGCCATCCCAAAACCATTCAGTTCCTTGGTTAATCCCGTGGTGTTAGCAAGCCTATTGCCAGTACAAAAATGAAGAGTGTATTCAATACACGATACTGAATGAGCCATATACATATAGGTTATTATTATCAGACCTATATTTAAAGTTAGCTGCTGACTTCCGGACTGGGAATCCCAGTGCTGGTGACGTCAACACAAAAATCAGGTACTCCTTGAAGGAATCTTTGTCTACAGGGCAGAGAATGTAAACCTAGGTAAATGTAACTGTGGGCAATATTAACAACATTCATATCACTTGGCTGCTAAAGGGTTAAGGTTTTTCATGGCTGTATTGGGTGAATCTCTTTTCCTCTCCAGTATTATGATTGTTTGTGTGAGGCATTGTCGGTGATACTACCTGTCCCTTGTTGCCATATCTTATTAAACTACTCTTAAAGAAGAGGGTTGGGACTTCACATATTATCTGATTGAGCTTTTAGTAGTTGAAGGTATTGAATAGAGTGCATTGGGACAGTTCAGTGCAAGCTGCACACCATCCAAACTCACAGACAGGGATTGCAGTACCAAGTATAATATGTAAAATTGTGGGATTTCTGAATGTTGAGGAAAGCCTGCAAGCTATAGATGAGTTTTCCTACATGAAGTCTGACTTTGATTGAATTCATAGGTGACTTCATTAAGAAAAATAGGCTTTTGTAAGCAATATGGGCTTCAAATCATGGTAACCATAGAAATTCAAGATGGTATATATGCTTTTATTTACTCTTCAGTGCTGGTGGGAAGGTCTGCAGAGTCAGCATGACACCATTTTCCAGAGTGTGATGTGTTAAACAGTGCTAATTTTACAAAATGAAAAGGGAAAAAAATGCAGTTTTTTCAATGAAGAAGTGGTGGGTTTTGAAAGGATCAAGCAGTCTATTTTCTGAAAGAATAAGGTGTCCTAATGGGTCTGGCCAAAAGTCTTCCTAACCTAGTATCCCGTCATCACCTGCAGCAACAGGAGTGAGTACCTGAGTCCCTGCCCAGTTTCTGCAGTCCATTCCCATCATGTTGCCCAGCATTTACTGGTGTTGTATTAGGGATGTTACCAGGTTCACCTTGGCCTTCTGCTTTTCAGATCATCTATGTACCTGTTTGCCTGTAGATTGCCTAATCTCTTTTCTGAATTTGCTGGTAAACTGTGTTCCCCTACAGCCTTCTGACAACCTTTCTGCCTCTATAGGAAAGCCATTTTCTTTACTGTGCTGTAAAATCAGTTCTGTCATTATGGCATTTCATGAAAGAGTCTGCATTCACTTATCCAACAGCTCCATGATTCTGTAAGTTCAGTTATAACCTCCTCAGCCTTTTCCTGTAGAAACTGAAAAGCTGTAGCCTTTATTTTGCTAAACAGGCTACTGCCCCATCACTTGATCATTTTAGTTCCCATTCATTGTATTTCCTCAAAGACCACTGGGTCCTTGAAATACAGAGACTAGAGTGCAGGCATTACCCAAGATTTGAACACACTCAAGTTCTCACATAGTAGTAAAATTATGTCTGCTTTTTTTCTCAGCACCTTTGTTGATTATGTCCAGTATGTTGTCTAGGTTTTTTTACTGCCATTTCAAGTTGAGCTGGTGATTTTAAATAATTTTTACTGTTTTTTCTGGCGATTTCTTTTGGCATGTGCCCATCTCTGTATTTTTGTAGAGCAGAAGTATTACGCTTGCCAACATAAAATCCGGTTACTTTAACATTAATGTGGTAAGAACTGCTGTCTTGAAATAACAAACGTGGGATTTGTTTAACAAACAGATATTGCAAACCATGCCAAACAGAACAAATTGCAAATAAAGGCACTGCCTCAGAGATACTTTTCTTTCAAGGTGCATCCAAATAAACACATGTAATACTCTTTCTCCACTGCACGCAAGCACACAATGCAGTCCTCTGCCTCTCACCTGAGTATATTAACAATCCACTTTCAGTTTTCCTGAAAATATAATCTTGTCTTTACAGCAGAGTTCTCTCACCTTCTCCCTGAGCACATCTGTATGTTATCAGCTTGTGGACAAAGCTCTGCTCAAATCTAATGACCACGAGGCCCAGTGAAGATGTGGCACTTCAGTGTCTGTTCCTAGTGTAAAAAAGGGAGAGGACAGCAAGGTTCATGGGGAGTTCACTTGACAGCTCAACCTGAATAACCAAAAGCCCATTTAGAGGTGGTTCAAGTGAGGATAGAAGGTAGTTCCAGCCTGGATCAATGTTGAGATACCATGATGGAAGTCTTCTCCCTTTTCTACCCTTCCATTACACCATATCTGAAACAATTGTTTGCGTTTAGTTCCACAACAAGGGGTTATCTTATTTCCTACCTTGTATTCTGAGAAGCACAATTACAGTGTAAGACATAACAGGGGGGGTTCAGCTTATCTAGACAGGTTTTTATCATATCTGATCTAGTAACCTCATGCTCTTGATGGAGAGAATATGACTTGCTGTCAGGATATGACATGCCTGTGACATATTTTAGATGTCTGCCTCAGGAAGATACGTACTCTTGATGTCACTGATTTTATCAGCCTAAGTGCCACTCTACATAAGTAATGCATATAAATGAGATCTAACTTGTATGTGGACACCTGCAGTGTGCATATATAGCCAGATTAATTCTTTCTGATGCAACTAATTTAGCTTATGCTGAATACATGCTTAATATTTAGTAATTTTACTATTATCTTACAATGTAAGGGGAATTTTCACATAAAATAAGGAAAGTCCAGTATGGAACAGAGAGTATTAGAACACAACAGCAAGAATAAACCAGTTACTTAGGCTGGTTTATTGTATTGAAAGAACCTTGCAGTCAAGGTGAGGTCAATTCACAGCCATGAGCTCACTAGACAGTTACATCATCATTCCAATGACAACATAAATGACTCAATCTCATTACGGTGATTCCCATCAGAATTCAGCTATAGTGGTTTCTAATTCAGACTTATACATGAGAGCATGTTTCTTAAGTCACATTACAAAACCAGAAGTAGATGTCTGTACTCCTTTATTTGGTACCATTGCTGTTACTGTGAAGATGGGGGCATTCATGACTTAGATAGGTGCATAGTATGATATTGTATGACCTTTTAAATATTTTCTCTTTCATTAAAAATCATGAAAGCTTTCCAGACCTATAATATCTTAAAGGACAGAGCAGTTTCAAAGCTAAATGGCAGAAACAGATTTGTTCATCTGACCTAATTTTCGAGGATTTGAGAAGCACAGAGAGGAAATCATTACTTAAATTTCTTGCTTTTCTGTTTCATGTGATAGACTTATAACAGCATTTGGTGATGCCTTTATAAA
Source organism: Myiagra hebetior (assembly GCA_013397015.1). NCBI lineage: Eukaryota > Metazoa > Chordata > Aves > Passeriformes > Monarchidae > Myiagra > Myiagra hebetior. The sequence goes on along the minus strand of VWZQ01008303.1, from coordinate 268,646 downwards.
TATGCTCAAATACTAACGTGCTAAAATCTCACACACTAATTCGAAAATTGTTTTCTCTATAGTTATTTGAGAAATACCTTTCCCCTTCTATGAAAGTGTTAAGCATTAAAAAAGAAAGAAGATTCCTTCAGAAACATTAGTAACAGTCTTTTTATTTGTCAGACATCTCAAAATAAATCCAGTACAGATCAATTAAAAATTTTCATTTTTGCAGTTTCATTGTGCTTTATTTCAGTTCAGTAATTTAAAATCATTATTCAAATAAGCTATTTGAATAAAAATTCAGGTTAGACTAGAAAAAAAGGGATTTATTTTTATGAAAAAACCTTTCAGTAGTTCTGAAATTAATCCTAAATTTCTTTTAATGCGTGTAAATGTTTTGTGTGTTTTTGAAAAATGTCAGTTTTGTGGTAATTTTATTGGTTAGTTATCTAAATTTTGAAGCACTTACCATATGCAGTTGTATAATACCCTACTAACAAATGTCTCTAAAGTGTGTACCCACAACATGCTTCAGAAAAAGGACACAAATGCCCCATTCCATCAGTACGAGACAACACATGGCAAAGAGTTGCATGTTGGTGCTTGCTGTACTGCCCTGGGAGCTGGTGGGATGATGCTGTAACGAGGCTGGTTAACCCTCTGACACCGAGACAGGCTGCTTTTGGAGCCCCAGTGACTAATTCCATGTGGTGGTGTACTACGTCTCATAGCTGCTGCCAGCATCCACCCCCACACACATCACGGCAGATTACAGCAAACGCTTTTAGGAAATTCTTTCCAAGAGGTATATATTGGGAAATAAACAGCCAGTCACTACGAAAGCTCCTTGGTTGCTGCTGCCCTGAAGCGGCCCCTACACAAGATTAGTTAAAAAAGATCGTCTTCTTCTCAGAGCTTTATATTCATAATCATCTTTATTGTCTCAGACATTTCCACATTTAGTAATTTTAAACTTGTGATCTGTGCTTTCATGTGATATGTGGTCTTTCCTTGACTTAACCAACATCTAGTTTTCTCTTGTCCTAGCCCTGTACATATGCCTATTATTGGGTTCAGACACTGTAACTAATTTACTTTTACTTCTCCCCATTTTCACATTTTCTGTCCTTCTTACTTGAATTTAAATCTTTGTTTCCAACTGAGTTAGAAACAGCCTTCATCATTTGAATGCCATCAAAATTTACCTTTGCAAGACAGCAACAAAACAGTTCCTTTAACAGTTCTTTTACCTTCACTTAATGACAAAAATATTGGTTTCAATTTTTGTCTTCAAAACTTCCAGATATAAAATAGGTGTTTTTATGTCTAAAACTGAGCAATTGTGTTACTGCAGCTTTCATCCTTCTTCGTTCAACATCTTCTATACTGTTCAACACCCTCGTTGCTGTATCATGAACACAGATATGTTCTATTCAATTTAATCCCTTTTGTGTATTTGCATTTTAGATGTGTGATGGCCAGAAAGTTAGTCAAAAATCCTTCAGTGGAAATGTGCATATCTCCTTAAAATATATCATTCATATTATACAGTATAACATAAAATTTGCTTACTTGCATCTGTGTATTTTCCAAGTGTGTCCAGTGAACTAAAACTTTTATTTACTTCTCACAAGTTATATATCTTCATGTTTAGTGTGAGAAGCCACAGTGTGATAAAGCCTGCACTCCTCGTGTTCTAAAAGACCAAGTGAAGTGCATCGCATTTCCATAAGTGAACCTCTTGGTCTTACTAGTGTTTAGTCTTGCTGCTTTCATTGCAAGCTGTCCTGAGGGATGTTTGAATTAAACTGTATGCATAAATACTTTTTTTTCTTTTCCTCATTCTAACTTTTGTTCCACTCAAGTATTTTTCTTTCATAAAAATGTATCTTTATTGTTTCCCTCCTTGGTATAGCTTGAGTAATTTTTATACACTCAAGTCTAATAGTCACATGACATCCTCAGCTCTCACATTTAAAAATCAAAGATTTGATGCTTACAGAAAAGATTGTAAATGTCACAAATTAAAAGATGAGGAAGAGATCCGTTGTTTTTAAACTCTCACCATTTTAAGACAGTCCCTTCACCTATACTTGTATAGTCAACAGGGGAATTCATGTAAGTCCAGAGGGCTGTTCAGAAAATCAGAAATGTCATCCTAACACAGACAGGTGCTCCCAGCTTTCCTCTGAGCTCTCTCCCCAGGGACTGCTGGGGAGCCTGGCCTCCAAGTTCAGACATCTGTGCAAACCTGTGCTATTAATTTTCCCTGTGTGATCTATAAAAAAAATGTTTTTTCATGTTTTGCCAAATGATGTTTGGGACCTTTTTTAAAAAAAGAGATTTTTTTTTGGTGTAGTTACTTCTTATTCTTGATTCTTATGTATATTTACTTTGCATGCTTTGCATAAAGATGGTGTGATAATGCTTTTATCTGCTGGTGTGGAAATGTACACAGGAAAAAGGAAATAGGGAGGGAAGACATCCGATAGAGTGAAATGCCATCTCGCAGATGCTGGATAGATTTTGTCCAATTCCTGTGTGGAGTTTTTCATTATTTTTCATCTCTTAAATCTGAAACTACATTTAAAAAATTATTGGCAGGTATTGCCCCATTTCATGGAGAGAAATATGATGAAGTAAAGATGAACATTTAAAAGTTTGCAGGCCTGCTAACTAACTTGCAGTAAGAGTGTGAGACTTCTATTTAAGCTACCTCTGACAGACCCAATAAGGGTAAAATGGAACATGTTTTCCTATGACAAATGGAAATGTCAGGTCATGAAAGAACAGCAGTAACATCAGTACTTCAACTGGTAGATGTTCTGGTTATACTCAGCAGAGGATTTTTAGTGGTAGAGGCCATATTAGTCCCTTGTTGTATTCCCTGCATACTTATTTTGGCTACCAAAACACACAGTGTTACTCTGAGAAGTTCAGTAATGGCAAGGCGAGAAAACCCACCATATGTTTTTACAGGCTGCAAATGGAACTAAGGCCCTGAAGGGATCCCTTGCTGATGCTGGAGAATGAAGGCCCTTTTCCTACCCACTTTCATTGCATCACAAGTTTTCAAAGTATTTTCAGTGATGTGAAAGCAATTCAATATGTACAAACACTGTTCTGCTTGAGCATGCTTCTGTAAAGCATGGCTTAAAAGTAGTTTGCAGTAGGCAGCTAGGTTGAAAGAAACACTTATGGAGATGTTGTTAATGCTTCCAAATGAGTTTCAGGTTTTCTTTATGTCTTCTTCAATTTTACATTACTTTAGTCTTAAAATAGTACTGAATTCTGAAATTGAAATAAATAAACTATAATAATTTGATTTCCTACTATTCTTTTTGACAGTCATTCAACCACCTGGACATCAAACAATCAATGTAATACAGTTTGCAGTTTCAAATATACTCTTCTCAGTCCTGGTATCTTGTTTACTTGGGAACAACTGTTCATTTAAATGAAAAAAAAAAAAATCTATACTATAAATTAAGTAAATGCTTATTTACAGCAGCAGACAATAGGGTTTTTATAGCTCTTCATTCCTGGCTCATATTCTAGCTCTTGTTCCTTCCCTCTCTAGATTTCTTTATGTTTATTTACCCTTTAATACCCACTGTTTCACAATTTTAGTTTTCAGACATTCTGAAAATGTCAAACCAGCCCTGATTGTGTTCTGTCAGAGCAGGGCTGAAAAGAGAATTGGGTGTGTCAGGAACTATTGTGATTTGTTTCAGTTCAGATTGAATAACAATGAATTTCCCTGGCTTCTTTTCTGCCTTTATTCTGCAGTATAAACCTCTGCATAAATAAGATAGTAAGATAGTAGATGTGTGCCATTCCTGTGATAAGGGAAAAACATTCTGCTTAAGTCACTCTGGCTTTTCTTTGGTTTGTGTCATGGGTAGTGAATGTTTTGGCTCTATCTTTATTTACTTTCATAATTCTCAGTTCTTTCCTTGTGCTTTAGAAAACAGACTTTTAAAATTTGAAATGTAATGCTTCCTTAGTCAGCAGCTCATGATACACCAAAATCTGTACTGTAAGTATTCCAAAACCTCCAAAGTTTCAGTATTACTGCTCTCTGTTCAGTGACCATTTCTACAGCTACTCCATTAGCTCTGGAAGACAGTCAGTGTCCAAAGTGGTGACTAGATTGTTACCTTCTCCCTCTCTTTATTATATTCAAGGCCTGTTTTGGTAGTTTTGTCTGCCTGAAGTTGCAGGCAGTTCAAAATAGAAAGAAATCTGTGATTTAGAACTCAAGGACAGTGAAACTGTGTATCAGGCTGTTACCACTGTTACCTGTTATTACAGGAAATCCTGGTCATAATAATCTTTCATTTTTACCCACACATAGAGAAAATCTGTCAAGAATCAAGGAGTAATTGACACAGAGGGGGTGTGTGTGGGGAATTGCAATATTCAAGGGGAAATATACACAGCACAAGGAGTCTTTTACAAGTTGTAATATTTTTGAAAGGCATGAGAAGAGAATACGTGGACCAAAGCCAAGGGTACCCCTTGGTCTAAGCTTGCTGATGATCAGCGATAGGCTCTACCATTGCATAATTAATTACTTTCAAAAAGTTCAACCTATTCTGTGTCAGTTCTCAAGCAAACTGTTCAGATGCCCTTCATTTAATGAGCTGGAAAATGATTCTGGCTGGCTCAGTGATATTGAAGCCGTGCCCTTTCCAGCCTAGTCTGCAAAATCTTATTTTTTGATTTATCCTCTAGGGAACGCTGGCCAAGGTACTCTCCGTTTTGGTCTTTGTTTTAATGTCCCTTTTGACATTAGTCAAGACATGATAGTCACCTCAGTGCCATCTGCTCTGAACTCCATGCAGTTAAGGAAAGATGCATGCTTGCCTAGGTTTCAGTATGACCAAAAAGACTGTTTAGGTTTGATGCCATGTAGAGTCCAGGACATTTGAGAAAACAGATGAAGCGACTCAGTTGATATTGGCACAGGCACTGTTTTTATGCTTGGTAACACTATGATTAGTGATTTAATTGCTGACATATGTTTTCCATTCTTTAAGGGTCAGAGATGTGAGCTGGAAAAACATTAGAAACCACTCTTGGAACCCCTAGTGGTGGCGTCAGCCTTCATAAAGTCTTAGGATTTGTGGCAACTCAAATACCACAATTGCCTGTTTAAAAGGATTTTTTCTCTGCCAGCTGTGATCCTGTTATCAGTCAGTTTGTAGTTGATGTTCTTGCTGTAACAAACATGCAGAGAGAGCCCTTCCAAGTGAATCTGGATTTCAGCTCTGGAGATCTGCATTTCCATAAAGCCATGGAATCTTAGAATGGTTTGCGTTGGAAGGGACCTTAAAGATCATCTATCTCCAACCTCCCTGTCATGGACAGACACCTTCCCTCTGCTAGGTCAGGTTACTGACAGCCCCATCCAGCACAGGCCTGAAGACTTCCAGGGATGAGGTGAACATGCCAGGGTTTCGGCCTTACTCATATTTATCAGCAGTGCCACAATTTTTCTTTGATTCACAGACAGTAATTACATTTGCATTTTTGGCAAGCAAGTTGTTCACAGCTGTGAATCAATGTATATTTCTCCTTGGAATAGCCATTCTCGAAAAAGGCTGGAAATGAATAACTAGGAAATGACATTTTGTAAAGCCATCACAGCTTTTCATCTTGTCCAAACAGCTTTTCCACCACAGAAATACTTCCCTCCCCCACAGTTTCCCCCTATGTTAGTAAGACAACTGTGACTTTGTTACTGGTACTGGGCATTAACAACTTTCTGATAATTATTTATTTCAAAAGTAAAATATTGCTTTGCATTTATGCCATTAGTATCATTACATGAGTTTAGATGGATGGGAAGCATGCATTTTTCAGTTTCCAGTAGGTCTTCAGAATGTTTTCCTTCCTCAACTAAAATGATTTATTTCCTAACCAGTAGTTATGTTCTTATTGGTTCTTTGTACTAGAAATAGAAGTTCTGTATGATTCACTGTAACTGAAAGCAAAGCAGTGTAACTCTTTTAACATTCAGACAGGCTAGCTGCTCTCCCTGCCTTCTCCTTCTTTTCTTCTTTTTTTTCTATTTGAGATATTGATCATGGTAATATTTGGGCTTTTGCTTCAAAATAAGTTTTTATTTTAGTTTAAATACTCGTTGGCAATTGGAAATCCAGAATCACAAATGAAGAAAGAGTTAGTTTTCAAGAACTTTCCACCTGCTTTCAAAAACCCTCAGAAGAGACTACTGAAATGAAATAATAATAAAATTGTGATATTAACTGAAATTCCAGTTCAGTTGTTTTCTCTGGAGAGAAAATCTAAGGGCTAGCAGCCCTTGGAATTTACTCTTGCTCACTAGCAGTCCCTTTTCTCCAGTCTTTAATAATAAGTATTGATAAACAGAATTTTGTTTGCTGCAGATACAAATTTCCTAAAAGGGATGAGCTTGCAGAGTAAGGATCCTTTGTTGTTTCTTCTCCCTTCTCCACACAAATCCGATCCATTCACCCCTTTCCTGTTGCTTCTCCTTTTTAAGTGAATATTAGGATTTTCCCATAATAATCCTGGTGAATAGAGATTTTGAGAGCAGACTTCTGAACTCCTTTGACTTTGCTATCTCCCTGTGACTCAGAACCAGCATCTGGTTTCAGAGTTACTTTCTAGTTCACTTGATGTTAAATGAGCCTCAGATATTGTATTCATTGACGGAAAAGAAAAGGACCCATTTCTTGAAATTTAGCTTTGCAGAACCAGGTCTTTTGCAATATTTTTTATTGCAGGTGCTTGGAAAATAAATTAAATCCAGCTTCCCATAGAGGATGGAATATAGAGACAATCACAAACATTACTGCATAATGTAATAGTTCCTGAAGATTTAAATGATACAGATATTTCTATAATTGTTTATTTAACTTTCTCAGGTGCTAGGGAACCATATGAGCTTTAATATTTGAAATACAAGCAGAAATTCTATGCCTCCATCTCTACGTTAAATACTCCTTGAGGAATTTATTTTGTTTTAATCAAACATTTAGTTTCTCAAGCATGCTATCCCTGAAATTGTACAAACCCATGAATATTCTGAAAATTTATGCTTACTAAATTGCACTTTTATATTGACACTAAAGTTCATTAGCAAAAACTATATTTAACTCAATGCTACTTCAGTCATGCATTAGAGAAGTCAGATTAGTTTCTGTTTTCACTGCCTTAACTTTTAACAATCATTGAAAAATTTCAAAGAGGAAAATAGTACACAAGCCTGCTACCTTATTTTAATAGCCTGCCTTTCTCATGGATAGGCAGGTTCTCCTCTATGGGCTAAAAGCCATGGCTGGGAGAGGTAAAAAAAGAATAGTGTGGGAAGATTTGTACTGACAAGGCTTCCTTAACACAAAACTACAAGATTCCCAGGAGGAGATGCTTGCCCACGTGCTGTCCCAGGAAGGTCGTGTAGTAGGGTATGATAAACACATATTTGGCCACTGCCAGGTTTTGCTCCTTTACACCCTAGTAATGTTTCATCTGGTGCATTAATTGCCCATTTAACTTTTTTCTTTTTTTAATTTATTTAGTCCTTTCTCTTATTGTTCTGAAAAAATAAACAAAACCAAACAAAACCAAAGAAACAGTCTAATTCTGTCTGAAAGGAGAATTCATAGTTTTCCGTGTCTTATAGAAGTACAGCATGTTGGGGACAAAAACCACGTTTTATAAAAATCTAATCAGCTTCTCATCTGAAGTGAAAAAGATTTTCTCCTTTATTTTCTAAACATTTTTCATAAAATTTCTTATAATAAATGTTTGGTGGAGGGTGTTTGTTTGTTTTCTGGTGGTTTGTTTTGTTGTCCTTTTTTCCCCTTGTATTTTTTTTTATTCTCCGTTATTCCCTTCTTTTACACGCAAATATTACAGACATACCTGGTCTAATGTCTTCTTCCACTCCATTTTTATGGAGAGGATCTTGAAAAGCACATATACTAAGACAAGTAAATAAGCAAGTCTTCTATTCTTCCTATTTCTACACATGTTTTCTGTGAGGAAAAACAGTAAATTTTCTGAATTTCTCATTTTCTCACCAATATATGCTTTTGATACATTCGTAAAGAGCAGTGTTTCTGTTATATCTTCTGCTCTTATTACTACTCCCAGTAAGATCAGTTTTAGGTTGTAGGACGTTTTTTGTTTTGTTTTCCTTGTTTTTAAGGGTCCGAACTCTTGGCACTTTACAAACTTCCCATTTTGCAGGTAGAGAAATATAAGCACAGAAGGGGATAAAATTATTCAGTCAGGATGACTCATCCAGTGAGAGGGCAGGTTTTTGTATCCTCTTATCCTACTTTATTCCCACAAAAGAAACAAATATAACAAAGGATTTCCCAATAGCCTGTCCCTCCTTCAGCTGCCTGGGTGCCCCCCCTGCCCAGGTTTCTCCTTGAGAGCCAAAGACTGTCCATGAATTCTACACCAGAATCTCCAGTTAGACACGGTGATGGATGGTGCATCCACAGCCGTGCTGGCTGGGAGGGCACGCCATGCCCACTGTGTGTGGTCAGCGTGGCAATGCTTAGGGTACGTAGGCTGAGTTTTGCTGAAAAGCATTGCTTGAAAAGTAGCTTTTGTCTGGCAAAATTGTTGATTCTCCTGGGAACATTTCACAGGATGAAATAACTGTTATGTCAGGGGAAAATAGCTGAAGACATTGTTCCAAAAGCAACAATGTTACAGTGACATTTTTTCATCTGTAAATGGGACTGATGAGAGATGGTGGACTTTCTCCTTGCTCTCTTAGATTGCACATTTTGTAATGTTTCCAGAGTGATACAATCACCTCCTTGGCGCCAGCAATTATGGCATGTCCTATCCCAATTTTAGTAATGACATCAGGATCAAGAAAATAGACTTTTGGAACCAAGTTGCCTGACAACTTTTTTTTGCACTAAGTCAAATAAATCATACACAATTTTTCCTGCTAACAGGAAAAGTCTTTATACAAAACATGCCCTTATGCATTTGATTTTTCTTTTTCTTTACTTGTAAACATGTCACGTTAATAATTTTGTCCTAAGAAACTCTATAGTTCCGTTGTTATGATTTGTCCAGACTTTGCAATGCTTTTGTTAGTTTAAACACATATTCTTTTGGTGTTAGTGGAAGAGCTTGTGGAAAGGATGAGAAAAGGCAGCACATTTTGTCCAATGGAGAATGGCAGCAGATGAGTTGTGACAGCAGGGAGGATGGTTGATGGATGAGAACAGCAGAAAGCAATCAGTCATCTTCGCTCCCAAAATTTTAGTGCAAATTGGAGCACAAAACTTATTCTGTGGAATTGGTTTGTGCTTACAGATAACTCCGTAACTGATGAGAAATTTTTAGGTGGCCTTGATAGATCTATAGATATGTATTTCTTCATGGGGTGAGGCTGAGTTGTAAATTTTAATAGAATGGCTCGGTCTTGTTCTGTAAGAAGAATTTTGCAGAAAATTTTGTTTTGCAATTGTAGTGGTTTAAGACCAACCCACGACAGCAATACACAATGATTTTTGGCTTGCCAGGTCACTCACCTTTATTAAAAAAGTGTCATTTTTTTCAGCTTCTCTTTCAACTAACTACATAAAATCTGCTTCTAGGTTTGTTTAATACTGGAAAAAGCATGTCTTGCTATGAGCAATGTAAACTGGTATTTCTGTTACTGCATTCCTTCAAAGAGAAAGACTTATTTTTTTGATGAGATGTGCTGTGCTTAGCACTGTGTGTGGCATCTGAAGACTGTAGCAACTCCTAACTAGTGTTAGAGGCTTTCCTCTCATTTCTAGTTAATTTTTAATAGTCCTTGAGCATTTTTAGACTACTGTTCATTTAGGTACTTTACCAAATGAGCATTGTATAATATGTATAGCAACTTTACACCTCATAATATTTTTATTATGTCATGGTTTAGCATAGCTGGGAGTTGTAGCTAAGGAGGGCTCCATCTGCCATGGAAGCGATTCTTTGCAAAGAGGTGCTTACAGCTTCCTCTAGACCCAACAGAACCAATCAACTGGCTAGGCTAAATATTGGCAACTTTTTTAAACCACTTAGAGAGTTTGACACGCTTCTGGGATCCACATTTAAGAACGAACAAACCTCAGGAAAGCCTCTCTTGCTCCAGGTGTCAGACAGGTAACTGTGGGTAGGACAGGCCCGGGTCAGCCGGGGGCGGCCTGGCTGAGATCGCAGCCGCTCCTGCTCGCCGGACACCCCCAGAGGCCAGGCGGGCCCTCACCCCTAGAGCGGCCAAAATTCATCTGAGGCTGCTGCCCAGCAGGATCCTGTGGCCAAGAGAGATAAGAGAATTCCAGCTGCAAGGCCTGGGTGAGACT
>VWZQ01008303.1:225912-258091 GCA_013397015.1 Myiagra hebetior | reverse complement strand
TGTTTCTTGTGGAGATGTCTCCATAGCCTGAGCAAGAAAGACTCCTCTCCCTAAGTGAACTGAACAAAAGAAATTATATACAGGTGGTGAACTGACTGAAATCTCAAGGGTTGTGGTTTTTTAATGTTGTCAGCTGGAGAAGGGAGGAGAAGTGTTCTGAAGGTTTAGTCTGACTTTTTTTTTCCCTTCTTTTAGGTCTGTTAATAAACCTCTTCATATTATTTTAAGTTTTGTGCCTGCTTTGTTTTCTCCTAATTCTTATCTCACAGAAGGAAAATAAGTAAGTAAGGGATAATTTGAACCAAACCACTACACATTATTTTGGTAATAGTTAAAGCACTCTATTTGTAGCTCTGTAGGTTTTGCCTTGTCACTTTTGCTTTCAGAGTCCAGCAGTCCTGTGGACAATAGGAATCGTACAGTGACTGGTACAAACATACAATATAGGGGCACAAGAGATTGTATCAAGAACATGGTTATATTAAAGTAGTAGTTAATCAAAATGAGGCTATGAACGAAGTGTTCCAATGATCTTGAAGATGAACAGAAGATCAAGTTTATCATGCATGCATTATAACCAAAATGGAATGTGTTCTTATTCATCCGTGTACTAACTACTAGAAGGTACACCTGCAACACTGCATTTGAAGTCTGAGATTTCTGATGGTCTGCCATTAGCAGCTGTTGGTGGTGCCTACAGCAGGCTGAAATAGAAAGCTGGAGAGAAACAATAGCAAATGTAAGAGCCTTCAACATGTGCTCAAACGTCTACATAATAACCTGATATCCTTATTATTATGACTGAAAGGTCAAGCACAAAAGCCGAGATTGCATTTGACTTAGGAGCTTTGGTTTAGTTCCATGCATAAATAATTTTATACTTTACCTATATGGTTTTATACTGTTTTTACTTCACTGAGTACTCAAAACAAATGCAACTCAATTCATGAGATATTTGGTATTTTATATTTTTCTTGTTTCTCATTATATGGTCAATAATATGCATTATTGACAATCTGCTGTTCATGTGTGTTGTAAAAGCAGCTATAATGCTTTCATTGGCTTTTCTATGCTGCTCACCACTATGACACCTTACTACTTCTCCCAGATGATTAATTTTCATATCACCCTTGTGATAGAAGGAATTGTTATCATCCTCACTTAATAGATATCAAACCACAGAGATTAAAGTGAAAATGTTACCTAACTTGAACATACAAAATATGATGTGTAGGACTTCAGGATTTTGATCTCCTTGACATGGAATGACTCTTGTATTCAGAGCACTGTTTCAATGTAAGGATGAGAAAGTGGTGAGGGGCTGGGTTACGAGGGGGATGTAGCACTTCTACTTGCTTGTTCTTACCCTTTTCCATTGGCATTCACTTTTGGCATTCCTAGAGAGACATTAGTGGATCTGATGGACCTTTGATCCACCTAGTAGCAGCTCAGATGTTCTGAGTTAAACTATGTTTGTGAGTATTGATACCCACATGGCTTAAGCATGTGGATACCTCAAAAATGAAAAACACTTAACTAGTGACGTATGATAAAGTTGGTGTGACTGGTTCATTATCAGGTGCTTTGCAGCTTGAGCAAATATTATTTGCAGTTCCTGATGATAAAATCACTCTTACTTCTCTGTAGCCCTTTGATTCAGTACCTACTTTCTGCAGTGAAAGACACATCCCACGAACAGAGGCTTCTTCCTCAGAGTCCTCTGAGGCTCTGAGCAACACAGGAGATTTTAAAAAAATACTACAGTAGCACTTTAGATTTTTTCCATAATGCTGATACATGAGGTGACAGACTTAAGGTTGGCCTATGCTTATAACTTTTTGAGATTTATGAAGATATTCACAGAATCAGTAAAAAAAAAAAAAAAAGTAATTTGCAGACCCTTGGCTAAACTCTGCTTTGTGAAGCAAAATGAGAGTCACTAAAATATCTCACAAAACAGTTTCCACAATGTTACTTTAAACATGAAAAAATATTATTTTCTCTGCCACTTTCTATCAACAGTTGACCCGCTTTCCCTCTTAAAAACTTGGACAGAAAATTGCAGCACCACTGGAAAGAATTTAGTAATTTAGCAACAAGAAAACATAGTCCCATGATGTGGAACATCAGGCAGCCCTCCTAGGTAATGCTATTAGGCATTGTAATAACACATTTAACATTAAAATAATGTCCTAAAAAATAGGAAAAACAGGACCCAAATGATTCATTATTGTAGATTATAATTTGCTTTGGACTAGTGACATGAATTATCTTTGACATTATTTGCACTCAGTGCATATGCTCAGGGTCTAACATAAGTATGAGTGCATACACACAAGATAATTCAGTCTCAGCATTCTTCCAAGGTTAGCTCCTGAACTAGTTTCCCTTTAAAGGCTGTTTGGATGTGGCAAAGGACTTCTAAAACTCAAATCATTACATACACCTTGACACATTTAGTAGAAGTCTAGGAAAGTGGAAGCAACAAAATATCTAACACATTTGGTAAAATAAATAAAAAAAATACAATATAAAATAAAAATAATTAAATATAAAAAATAGAAACTTTTATAAAAACAACCCCCCCCAAAAAAAAAAAAAACAACAAAAAACTAACACCCAAAATTTAAAGAATTGAAATGAACTGAAGTGGAAAGGATGAAACAATTTTGCTAAACCAAAGTAGAAAAATTTTAGAACCCTGGAGGTCTTAGTACCTTGAGCTTTCATCCTTTACAAAATACATAGCTTGCTTTCAGTGATAATTGCTGTTAACATATCCCAACACAAATTCTTGTGGAAGTAGAATTCATTTGTGATTTATTGCCAGCAATTGCTTACTGCAATTAGAGGAATGTTACAATGCTGTGAGGAAAAAAATGTTTCCCATTAAACATAATTATGTGCCCTTTACCTAGAGCTTTCATTGTCATGGACAATATCTAAAGAAACAACTGCAATTTCTTATCCAGCTGCCTCCTGCCCACCCACCTCTGAAGCTGGCCTTGTTTTCCTGTTGATATTTATGTGTGCACGTTGTACTTGTGAAACAAACCGTCTTCTATGTGCAAGGTCCCTATAGTTTGGAGCTTCTCTTTGGATTTTCTTTCCACAGCCCTTATCCATTTTCTGCAATGCACACTTTTTGAAGAATGGGTTGCTTAAGATCAGTTGTGCAAAGATTTAATAATTATGAGCTTAAGGATGGTGAGTATTGCAAGATCCTCTTGTCATAATGGCTCACTGGATCTCTTTCTAAAAAGGACTTGGGCCTCTTAGAATGAGTCCAAAGGAGGCCACGAAGATGATTAGAGGTCTGGAGCACCTTTAGTATGAGGACAGGCTGAGAGAGCTGTGCTTATTCAGCCTGGAAAAGAAGGGAGACTTAGAACACCAGGGAGAACTTAGAACACCTTCCAGTACCTGAAGGGGGCCTACAAGGATGCTGAAGAGAGACTTTTTATGAGACAATATAGTGACAGGAGAGGTCCTAATGGCTTTAAGCTGAAGGGTAAGTTTAGACTAGATGTTAGAAAGAAATTCTTCATTGTGAGGGTGGTAAGCCTCTGGAAAAGGCTGCCCAGAGAAATTGTGGATGTCCCATCCCTGGAAGTGTTCAAGACCAGTTTGGATGGAGATTTCAGAAACCTGATCTAGTGGAAGGTGTGTTCCTGCCTGTGGCAGAAACTGTATCATTTTTTGGTCCCTTCCAACCCAAACCAGTCTGTGATTCTATCGTTCTATGCTGTATTTTCTGGGATGGGAGAGTAGCATGGAGTAACTGCAAATGCTTAGTCCTGCCACCTTCTGCCTCAGGTACCCTTTGCAAAAGATCTTTTTCACTAAGCACAGGATTAGTGTAACCATTATCTTCTGTGACTTAGTGTTTATCACCATTGGGGTTATATATGATGATGTTTCAGAAAGATATGTTTGCTGGCAAGCTTCCTAATGTATATTAGTGTTATCCCTGGGAATATTTATGGCTATTTTTAGACTCTGTGTTTTCACCTGTGCTGTAGGATACTGATTTAAATGTTGTAGGTCTGAGAAATTGCCTCTTTTCCTACATGTTTGCTTTACCACACCAGTACTTCATAAAGAATATATAAGCGGTTTGATCACTTTTGGTAATGGCATCCAACTGAATTCACAGAAAGAGAAGGCTGAGCTCTTTCAGTGTATTGAATTTTCCTTCTCTGGCACAAGTCTGGTTCTCAATTATTTTCATATATTTATTTCTTTATTAGTTTGTCCTGAAGGAAAGCTGTTATGCTAGTATCTTAGGAAAGCTGCATTTTAACTAGGATTAGTCAATATGCTTGGTGTATGGTTTGCATATTTTTATAAACTGATAAATAAACATTTTGATGTGCTTTGAAGTTTTGTTCTACTACATTTAAAATGAGACATAATTAATGGCCATGTGGGTTACAGTAAATTCATGCCATATGGTCATACTCAGTGCAAGTTGGTGTTGTATCCCAACATCCAAATACTGCTCAAAAAGTAGTGATGCAGGAAAAGAAGCTGGTACAGTTGAATCAAAATTCACCCTGGAAAGAAAAACAGTTTTTCTCGAATTTCTTAAAGAAATTAGGTAAAGTGGTTTTTTAAACAAGAGTTTGAAGATAGTTCAGTATTTATGCCATCCAGAGGAACCTAAACAGGCTCAAGAAGTGGGAATCTCATGAAGTTTAGTAAGACAAAGTGCAAGGTGCTGGACTTGCATCAGGGCAACACCCGATATCAACACAAACTGGGGGAGATGAACAGACCAAGAGCAGCCCTGAGAGAAGGACCTGGGGGTGCTGGTGGGTGAGAGGCTGGACATGACCCAGCCATGGGCACTCACGGCCCAGAGAGCCAAACGTGTCCTGGGCTGCATCCAAAGCAGTGTGGGCGGCAGGGGAGGGAGGGGATTCTGCCCCTCTGCTCTGCTCTGCTGAGACCCCACCTGCAGTGCTGCATCCAGCCCTGGGGTCCCGGCACAGGAAAGGACATGGACCCACTGGAGGAGGTCCAGAGAAGGGCCACAGAGATGATCAGAGGGATGGAGCACCTCTCCTGTGAGGAGAGGTCCTTAACTAAGGATCTGTGACCTTAACTAAGAGAGTTAGGTTTGTACAGCCTGGGAAAGAGAAGGCTTTGGGGTGACCTAATTGCAGCTTACAAGTACCCAAAGAGAATATACAGGAAAGATGGAGAGAGACCATTCACAAGAGCNTCCAGAGAAGGGCCACAGAGATGATCAGAGGGATGGAGCACCTCTCCTGTGAGGAGAGGTCCTTAACTAAGGATCTGTGACCTTAACTAAGAGAGTTAGGTTTGTACAGCCTGGGAAAGAGAAGGCTTTGGGGTGACCTAATTGCAGCTTACAAGTACCCAAAGAGAATATACAGGAAAGATGGAGAGAGACCATTCACAAGAGCATGTAGTGACAAGACAAGGGAGAATAGCTTCAATATGAAAGAGAGTAGATTTAGATTAGATATAAGGAAAAAATTCTTTACTGTGAGGGTGGTGAGGCACTGGAATATGTTGGCCAGGGAAGCTGGGGATGCTCCATCCCTGGGGATCATAGAATCATAAACTCATAGAATGATTGTATGATTTAAGTGAATGGTGGCAGATAGACTGTAATCAGATAATGACTGTAATAGAGTGGAGAACCATCAGTTCAGCTGAGACTGCACTTCTAGAAATGCAGTTGATGGGTACCTGCAGCAATGGCATGCAGAGGTGGCAGGGACCAGCAGGCTTGTGAGGTACTTGGAGCACCCCAGAGCTTGCTGCCTAGTCTTTTTCATGCCTGGATCAAGTGGTTCTGTGTTTCAAGATTCTTTTTGTCAGAGAATATTGTCCAAAATACTCCTGATTCTTCAACATTTTCTGCAGATTTTCACATTCAGATCTCAAGCTGCCACAGATTTTAGAAGCAGCATTGGGGAAAAGAGTTAATGTCTTGGTGGCTTTTTTTGTTATCTAAAAGTAGGAATAATAGTCCCATTAGATTTATTAGATCAGAAGAACCATACAAAGTGACTTAAACCTAGTAGAAGCATGAACAGATTACCACATTTCTTGGAAATTATTTTGCATTTAATTTCTCTTGGTTTTTTTTTTGTTTTGTTTTGTTTGAATTGTTGTTATACTGAAATAAGACAACTATTTCAGCTTCAAAGAAACATGAAATCCATGTGATAGGATCTGGAATCTGGCATTCTGTCTGGACACCACATTAGTGGAAAGAAGTTCACTCCACAGAGCCAAGTCTAGAGAATAAAACTTGCCAGGTGAGGGATGACAGTCTTTCTGAGGAAAAAAATAAAAGGAATCACAAAAGGAATCCCAGTATGGTTGAGCACAACAGGCAATTTTATTCAGTAGGTGCCTTAAAAATGTTTCATGCCAAATGGATAGACCACTGAGGTATAATTAAGAATAATGAGGTGAAATTGTGGAAACCACATCTTCAGTTGAGTACCAGGAAACTGTTCAAAGCTAAAGTACCAAAGAAATGGAATAGTCATCACAGGAAACT
The DNA here is from genome assembly GCA_013397015.1 of Myiagra hebetior. Lineage (NCBI taxonomy): Eukaryota > Metazoa > Chordata > Aves > Passeriformes > Monarchidae > Myiagra > Myiagra hebetior. Next base: position 251,547 of record VWZQ01008303.1, on the reverse strand, counting down.
CCTTGCTTGGAAACTTCATAACAAAACATGAAGCAGTTTGTTTTGAGAGATTGAATTTCCTGAGATACTTGCTAGAAAATCATGACAGAGGAGATAAATAGATAGTCAGATTTCCTTTGTTTAGATGTTTGAGTAGACCAATTCTTACAAACCAGTCTGCTTCACTGTATTTTTTGTCCTACACATCTTCTATTTGTCTGTTTCCTGGGCTTTTAATGCTAAGTCTTGTAACTTTAGACCTAAGTCTTGTAATATTAAGCCTTCTACACTCAAATGTTTCTAAAAACAGTTATGCCAAGAGCAAAAGCCAAGTTCTGCTGCTAAAAAAAAAAATCATGAAATGTCACATTTTATTCTTTTGCTTGGAATTTTGATACTGGAAAATCTATCCACACCACTTCTAAATATGGAGTTAATCATAGGGCTTGCTTTCTGAATTGCTTAACTGGAAACTCAAAGCCACAAGCAGATAGTTGGCTTGAATTCTACAGTGGTACATGAAAATTCAGATTTAGATCATATGTTCCTTTTAATATCATTTGGTTACAATTGACTGGAAATATTTTAAGTAATGGAAGGCAGAAGTTTTTGTTACCTTTTCTACAAAGGAAATAAAAGTATCAGTTCACATATAAACATTTTTTTTCTTCAAATATAGAGAATAGTTATTTTATTCCTTCTAAAATATCAATATAAATATTTCTCTTTATCTTCCCTCTTTTTACTGAGGGTTTTTTTGTTGGTTTTGTTTGTTTGTGTCTGTTTTTTGGGTTTTTTTTTTTAAACTAGTCTTGGGGTAAAGGACAGAAAGAAAAGAGAAAACCAGATCTGGACTCTTCTGCTTCACTGGGCCGACACTATCAGAAAGGAAATATTTTGAAAGGTCTCAAACAAGGAATTAGCCTGCCATTCAATTATATAAATCCACTGATTTAGTTTGACTTGGTTTATTTCTGATGCTGCAGGTTAGCCTATTCAACATCTAAAATCTTCTGGGAACTTGCAGGGTCAGATTAGTGACAACTTATTTCTTTCTGATAAAGAAAATTCTAAAGTTTCATTTCTCATCAAGGTATAACTATGTCCGGCAGAAAAAGGGGACACCCAAGCTGTTGGCACAAATAAATGCTTAGTTTATTAATAAGCCCAAGTGAAGTCACAAAGACCTACCAAGCAATCTCAGATACAGGTACACTGTGGGCTTTCTCTACAATCCTCCACATTCATGGTGCATCCCACCAGCTGTGGTGGCCCACTGCTTATTTAAATCTGAAGCAATCCAAGCTATACATTCAGATTCTGCTTTTGAAAGCAGTATCCAATCCTTCCCTTTCTCCAGTTGCTAAGGCTTCCCTCCCCAGAGGTGGGCTCCTGTCCTGGGGCACAGACAATAAATAGTTTACCCTTTCCTTGGAGCCTTACAGTTTTATTACCTTGCTTTTACTCTAAATTAGATCCCGTTCAAAGGGAATTGCTGCAGGGCAGGTCTTCTGTGATAATTTCAGTGAATTACAGCTGCTGTACCAAATGCACCTATTTTGTGTGATATTGGGATTTTGCTACCAGGTGAAAAAACAGGACATGACTTCTTGGAAGTGAGGACATTGAGATGTGTATGTAGGTCATAGAACAGATGGCTGGAGAGATTGCTTGACGCTAGGGCAATGGACTCCTTTGATGGGGGAAAAGAATTGCTCCTCTAGAACTTGCTTGTCCCCCTGTAATGTTGCAGATGGCCTCAAAAGATAAGATGTCCCCAGAGGTTCAATTAATTTGGCTCTCCCTCCCTGTAGTTTCCAAGATAAGATGAAAGCGGGGAGATACTTAAAGGGAAATAGCAGAAGCACAACTTGCATTCTTAAAAAGTCTAGTAAGTTCTTTATATTAGGATGAAATTTATTTCCTTCTCTCTCCTACTATTGCTTATTTCTCTAAAAATAAAAACCACACAAGACCAAAAGAAATAACCCCTCCAAAATGCTGCAGGATTAATGCTAAATTCTCAGTACTAAGGAAAACCAACACTAAGATTTTCTATGCAGCCTTAATTACAAACGCTTGAGTATAGTGATTGTGATGCCATTATTCCTTATGTAACTTAAGTTTGTATTTTATACACAGGCCTCCACATTTTTTCTTTTAGCAGCCTTGCAAGGAGTAGGAAACCACTCTTTAGGGACTCAAAAGGAAGTCTGCAAAGGGTTTCTTTCAATATGCAAAGAAGCTGTGCAGATATTAACAATGAAGTAGTGCTGCTGAGATTCAGGATCCAGAACCTCTCCTGTTATTGCCACAGAGTCCTAGTATTGTCTGAAGCAAATCTCTAATCATCTTCCTAAACTTTGCTTGTGGTTCTGTTATTAGTTGTGCTATTAGGAGCACAGGGACGATCAGCCAGGAATGTTTGCAAATGTCTCAGTTTTGTCCCTGCCTTAGTACAGAGCCTGAATGACAGAAAGTGGGCAAGAAGTGCAAGCATGATGAATAGCCAAACAAGGAAAAATCCTCTGAATTTCATCTCATGTCATGTTTGTCATCACTGAACAATGAATAAGGCAAGCTCTAAAGATAAACACTATCCACTAATGCCTTAAAATGTTTTGTCAAAATGCAGGCACAAAAGTTGCTGAATTATCACTGACTTTTCATGGCCTTAGCATCTCCAGAGTTGCAGCAAATCTCTTTGAACATATAAAATTCTGTGATGTCTGTGCCAAATGCTCCAGTCACCAAAGGCTGTTTCAGTTTGCATGCATTATGCTAAGTGCCCAGAGCTGGCTGCAGAGCAATGGTGTAAAATTCTGTCTTTAAATGGCCCACTTACTGCCTGTGAAATGAAAGCAAAACAGTTCCTGAGCTCTTTAGTAACAACTTCCATGAAGATGTTGTTCTTTCTCTGTTCTTTCCAATTCACAACATATTCTTTTTGTGGTTTAAAACTTACCAGGAGTAGAAAGATAAACATGAATCAAGGAAAGCTGACTTTTTGCAATTTCTGTTCAGGCAAGTTAAAGAGTCTGTCCTATTTTGTGTCTTTGGGGTTTTTTAAGTGTATGCAACAAGAAAGAGCAAAGAACTGGTGTGAAAGTGTTCAATTCCCCGTTCTGATTCTCTCTTCTTTTGATGCAGTGCAGTCAGAAGTACAGTTTCTTGCAAATAAGACTTGTGATTCAGACAAGGAAACAATTTATATTATTTATTGTAATAACTCTTGCTTTGATTTAGAGTTCTACAAGCTTTTGTATCTGAAAGTGTTGGCAAATGTCTCAAAAAAATCACACCCCCCCTTTGACTGTAGAACTGAATAATTTTTTTCCTTGATGCATATTTTTATAAAAGACGTTTTCTTGGAACATCACGAGGCAAATCCAGCTGGTATATTTGGATCGTGTTTATTACTTTTTACACCCATCTAGTGGTCACTACGCAGTACAACAGGTTAAAATTCCTGTCACAACAGCAATATCTTGCACAAACTTGTGGTTACCTGGTGGTGCAAAAAAAAAATGGACCTCTCCCAGCTGGTGAAACCACACTTCTAGCTAATAGTCTTCTAAATTTTAAAAATTCACTATGTTACAATCTGAAAGTGAAATCATTTGTAGAAGCCTGCCTTAGTTTCTGACTGGAAGAAATAAGATTGGTAATATAATTTTCATACAGTGTCCACAAAAGGGGGGTGAAGAAAATAAAACAAATCTGCAAATAAAACTGTATTCCTTGAATCCAGCTAAATACTTTTGAATCAGTTGAATATTTCAGTCTGTTCAGTATTTAACTCTTCCAGTTAAAGAAATCAATTTAGTATTCACTCTGTATTCAAAATTTTCCTCCTGTGAGAGGAACTTACATTTATCTTCATTTATTTATATCCAGCTTTTAACTTGTGCTTTAAAGTTCCCAGGCAAGCTTATATGTATTTGAAATTATACTGCCATTGCAGAAATTAGTCCTACTGAGCACAGGAGTAAATTATTGTCTTCTATTTTACCTAAAATTGCAGGAATTATTTGCCCTCCTGCCCTGAATAGAAAAACAAAATATACACACTGTGTATTAATTGATTAGGAGTTTGTGCTTTCTTAAAACTATTTAAAGAGGAAAAAATTATTCAGGCAATGAAATATAAATGTTAGGAAATTTGGATGTGATGAGATAACTCATGTACTATTGTGATTGTTTTGTGCTCCTTCAATATTTAGGAATTCAAGCTAAAAACATATGGATTGATAATTAATAGTAGTCATGCTAGTAGCAGTGGTAATATGGTTATGAACTAATGACACTACAGGCTGCAAAGGACATTTTAGTGTAGCATCCATGGTATCTTGACCTTTCCAACACATTCTCTAATATTTTTTGTGAGCAGATCTTGCAGTGGTCACAAAGATGCAACAAATAAGGAAAATGAAAGTCAAAAAGGAGATCTGCACAGTCCAAGATCACCTAGAAGGCTGGTGGCAGAACTCTCATTTGATGTCTCATGTTTTAAGCTTTCTTATTTTGAGATTGATAGAGCAGTAGTACATTTAAAGACACAGAAAAAAGTATACAGACATAATCAAATTAAATCAGTTCTGGGAAGATGTGCATGTGTTTGGATTTACTGACAGGGAATTGTTCTGAAAACTAGAGTGAAAAAAGAATTAAATTACTATGCTCTCCTGATTTTTTTTTTAAATAAGATTTTCTGTATTTAAAGAAAAAAAGAGAAACAAACAAACCAACTACATTTGCTTTTCTATACTCAAATTGTATGAGATGAATACAAAGAAAATAATACAGTCTGAAAGTGGCAGTAAGCTTGCAGTTCCAGAAATATGTGCAAAGTAACAAATAAACAATTAAATAAATAATGAAACAAAAATCCATCCTCTGCTAGGCAGTGTGCATCTGTGTCAAAATAAGCAATATGTTTCTTTGATTAGTTCATTTAGCAAAGGAAAAAAAAGGAAAAAAGATCATGGGAATGCTGTCACTTCAGCAAAGGATTGAAGTGGCAACTCATTGAAACCTCAGGTCAATGGTAGATAAAACAAGCTGGTACAGAGCAGTACATAACAGCTGTGACACCTGTGCTAGGCTGAAGCCTAATCAACAGCTGACTTGCACTGCATCGTTTCTGCTGTCATTAGCTGTAACTGGAAACCTGCGGGTGTCCTTCAAATGAACACCGTTTTCAAAATGAGTACTTTATATGGGTTCAGCAAAAATGCATTATATGGTGCTGACAGTTATCCATGTTTAAAAAATCATGTGAAAGATCAGCTTTTCATCCCTCATTGTTAAATGCTTTAGCAGTGTTACTTATGTCCCCATTAGTATGGCAAATGAGCCTAGAGACCTAGTCTTGCTGATCCACACATTTGTAACCTCTCAGACTGCATACCACAAGACATCCAAAAATGAAGCCACATGCTGCAGAAAGCCTCCACACAGCACCAAATGCAGCTGTTGTGCTGTCAAGCAACACAGGTTGCTGTGAACACGTCCTCTCAGCACCACCTGCCTGTACCAGTGTTTAATTGTTTGCAGACTCCCGTTCAAGGTCTTTGCACTGATTTTCAAAGGCCTTTGTGGAAACATTACCATCTATGTGAACAAGCATCTACTTCCCCCTTCTCTTTCTTTCTGTTCCCTGGTCTTTCAGCCTCTCATAAGAAAATTGTCCTCTAGGAATGATAAGCCTCTTTACCACTCTTCATACCAAACACAACAACCAAAAGTGCTGGATCTGAACTGTGTGGTTCAAAGACACAAATGGCTACAGAAGTTCTGCTGCTTGGCCATGAACAAAGGACTCGTTGGTTCAATCTCTTTGTAAAACAGCAAATCTGATGCAGGCAGATGTGCCCAAGCACACACATATGCCTTAATGCCACCCCGGCACTTTGCTTATTGGGATAAGACAAAGTATGTTCTTGAAATATTTTTGTAGTAACAAAATATTAGGATTGGGTACTCAATAAGAAAAAAAGCCCTCAACTGCCTTAGCAGTGAGAGGAGACAGGATAATTGTGGTCCAGCTTAGGAGTGATGAGACCTGAAGAAGTAAATAATGAAACATTATGTTTCCTCTGGTGTAGAGCTCATGGATACTGCAGAGAAGTATAAAGTTTCCTGTATTCCTAATAGCATGGGGTTTTTCTCTGCCAAATTTCTTTTCTGTCAGATTTGGGGTGTTTTTTGTTTATCAGTAATTTTAAAGTATATCTCTTTTTTGCCTCATTTTTTCGTAGCAGTGGACATGACCTGGTCTTTATTTCCCCATTACTATCAAGAAGCAATTAGCTATGATAGTTCTTTCGAAGGGTGTTTATTAGATTTAAAAATTCTTAGGTCAATGACATAAAAATTTTTCTCTTCTTTTTGCAGTTTCGATGTAGACAATGGTACATCATCAGGACGAAGTCCCTTGGACCCCATGACAAGCCCTGGGTCAGGGCTAATTCTTCAGGCAAATTTTGTCCACAGTCAACGTAGGGAGTCTTTCCTTTACCGGTCAGACAGTGATTATGATCTGTCTCCAAAGTCCATGTCCAGGAATTCCTCCATTGCCAGTGATATGTAAGTATCTTATAAAATACTTCTAGCCTATCCTTTGTCCAATATCAAGATTTTTGCAGCCACAAGAATTTAAAAAAAAAAAAAAAAAATCAAAGACAGTAATCACTTACTCTAGTGAAGTAATGGAAAATTGTTTGTTTATTACTTTAATGAAGATTATACTTGTTCCTGCAGCTTTTTGAAGGATATCATGAGGGTGTACTTGACATGTTTATACACTCTATTGGCTTTGACAGAATAATAATGACAGTCAATACTGGTTTACTAAAATGCTAAGGAGAACTATTTTCTGGCTCTTAAGTTATTTTCAAGAAAAACAATACAAACTCAGTTTAGGCTTCTTAATGATCTTAAGAAATAGATTCCACTTGTTTACAACAGCAGTGTTTTATGTTTTTAGAGAAAAGATTTACCAGATGGCAGAAAGTAATATATTTGAGAGAGAAAAAATTATTTCAAATACCCTCTCAGCTAAAAGACAAACTCTAACAAAAGACCTTTATAAACTTATTCTGTCCTCTCTCACTATTCTGTGAAGTGTGTATTTTCTGCTAGTGGCTCATACTTTTCAAGTATGTGTGGACCCCAGGTTCCATGTGTAGTGGAAGTCAGATGCAAATCTCTGTTTATTTGTAAGACACCAAAAATATTTAACTGTTCCATCTTCTAGTCACTACTATGTAGGAGAAATTAACAAATATTTTTTATTTGGTTGAGGTTTTTTTGCCTAAACTGCTGCAAAATTCTTGGTGAAATTGGTGTTTAGGGTTCAAATATGTATCTAAAATAAAGAATCAGTCTTGTCAGAATACCTCAGTGATAGCTGTTTTTAATGCAGCAAAGACTTATCAATATTCTCTTTCAAAAAAGAAGAGTAGGTGCAAAAAAGAATAAGGGTTTTCATAATAATGAGTAAAATTAGAGCTGAAATTTAACTTGAACTCATAAATGAACACTCCTATTTTTTTTTTCAGCTTATGTAATTTTTAGAACTATTTCCTTTAATTATAGCTCTTTTTCCATGTAGAGTGTCAAGGTAAGAAAAATTCCTGCCTTTAGAGAGGGTTAGTGTAAGGTCCATGACTCGGTTAAGCTCTGTAGATGGAAGTACTCGGTAAGCTTTTTGCCAAATGTGACCAATTTTTGTTGAGACAAAATGGGTTAGAACAAGAGCAATTAATCTTTCCTTGTTATTAAAAAAATGCGTTTTTCTTGGAAATACTATCCCCCTTCCAGCAAATCTTCCTCTGACAAATATCCTTTTCTTAGAGGGAGAAGAGTCAAGCTTTTAGAATGGCACCTATGCCAGGATAACATTTGTAAAGATTTTTACATTCAGGACGACAATCCAACTGACTGTGTTGCTTAGATGAGTCATTTCAATGAAGAATTCAATTAGTGCTTCATCCTTGAACTCACAATCCACTTCATTTCCTAGAATTTTGGATAATTTTTCAGCACATGGCAGTAAATTGGATAAACAATATAATTACTGAAACGGCACACATTTCCCCCCTTTTTTTTCCCTATCTATTCTTCCTTTCACACTTTTCTGGAAACACATTTACATATAAAATTTATTTGACCTCATGTCTTCATAGATTTTCACAGTCTCTTGTCACAGATAAACTTTTGTACTAAGGTAAATATTCCTGCCACTGTTTAGGAGGGGAGCACATTATGAAATGTAAAAAGCAAGTTGTTCTAACCATGGAATATTAATCATTTATCAAGACGCCTAACTATAATAAGCTTGGCTGTATCACAGAAATTAAGTGAAAGAAAGCCAAGGAATAAAAGAGGGGAAAGTTTAAAAAGATAAAATAGCAAGGAAAAAAAAAATCACAAAAATCCTTATGTATAGAACCAACAATATGCTGAATATACTCATGGAAAGGAAACCCACAGAATATTATTAAAATAAAGAAGCAACTCTGATCGAGGACATTGCTAAAGGAGGTGAAAGATGAAAGGGCTGGTTGACAGGGGAAGTGCACAAATTTTAGGTTAGTCCCAAATTATCCTATTTCCCTTTTGCATCTGTATGCTTAAGTATTTTTTGTTTTTTATACATGAGCAATATGTATTACAAAATATACACATCATTCAGGTAATTTAAGTGGATTAATTTTACATGGCAGTTTAGTCTAGATCCCCTCATTCTTCAACCAGCCTTGATGTTTCACTTTGTAAAGAAAAAGAGAAAGCAAAAGGCATATGTCTTGTATTTGTAAGGAATAGAGCATAAAGAATTCTGGCATTCCCATTACTCTCAAATACTGAAGTTAGAATAATACATTCCAGTCAGTAGCAATAAAAGCAATACTTCAAGATTTTAGTCAAATGTGGAATGTCATGCTAAGACAGCCAGTGGATGGCAGTGCTAAAATGCTGAATTCATTTTGCCATTATTTATTATGTATGCAGCTCCAGCCATGGAGGGGAACAAGTTGTGCTCAGGTGTTTGCAAACCCAAAATTAGAAGATGGGCTCTGCTACAAACAGCTTATAAAGTCAAAGTATAAGATGATAACTGAGAGACTAATACAGTCAGATACTATACCCAGGAGAAGGTACAATGCCAGTCACTATGCTCAAAGTAGTAAACCTGACAGAAATGGAAAGTAAAGGAACAAGGGCAGAGAAGAAACAGATGGAAAGTTTTTTAAAATCAGAGAATCCAAAGTACATTTTTATTAATTAGTTGCGGAAAAGAATAAAAGATAGGATGAGTGCAAGACTGCTTTGATGAGAGAAGGTTAGTGGGACAAATATGGATGCAGTTAGAGAGGCAGAAAAAGCAGCTGAATGTAAGAAAAGAAAAGCACATAAAACGGAGTGGGGGTCAGTAACATTGCTTAAGTTATCCCTTGGAAAAAATGACATGGTCTTTGACAAAGCAGGACATGGAGATTATATATAGAGATCAGGAAAAGCTGCTAAAGTTTGTGAACTGGAGAGGTAGGTGTTTTAGACAGGAAGATGCAAAGTTCAAGGCAGATGAGCACAGATATATTGTGAAGCCTCTCTGGGATTTCCAGCAGAGAAATAAGGATGTGCAAGAGAAAAAGAAGAAACAGTGAGGCAGTGAGGGACAGTGAGACAATATTAAGAATTATAGTATGGGATCTATGATGAAAGACAGGAAAACAAGTTTAAAGGGAAGGAGAATAAAGAATGGAACACAAAAAACCCAAAAAAGTTCCCAACAGCAATACAGAGGAGAAAGTGAATAGCAGCTAGCTGAAAGATGTGCAAAATCATTATTGGAAGAATTGTCAGGCCTACATTTGAAGACATTAGTGAAGCAGAGAGCTGTGTGGATGTCTTGCTGAGGTGGCCTGATTACTTAATGCTGACTTGTTTGAACTGCTGCAGCTGCCCAGAACTTGCAAATGCAGGAAGAGGTAGAAGTGGTAACACTTTTTATGCCCTTCTTGTGAAGGGATCACTGCCCTGGTTAATGGAGCAAAAGATCAAATTAGTAGAGAATTTCTGTTTTAGTGAAACCCAGGACTCTAATCAGGTTAAAAAATAGTTTCCTAGAAAAACCCAAAACTCGATAAGCTGTGCACTGCATCACAGCCCACGTTTGATGCCACTCTGGAGGGAGAAAACATGTATAATCCTCCTGTGATTCTGAAGAAGCAGGCCAGAGGATAGCAGTCTAGACCAGAGGACCAAGACACTGTCAGTAGATAAGTCTGTCCAAGCTCCACTGTGTCTTCTGAGTGTAAGAAGATGTATTCTGACCTCTCACTTAAGTCTGTTCTTCTCTCATTTCCACAAGGTCTCAGAACACAGCTTAGACACAACATCCTGTCTTCTCAGGACTTGGCCATCTGAACCTCACTCATAAAAAAGCAACTGCTGGGGGACAGTTTTACAGCCTTCTTTAGAGAAGTTCAACACTGTTTTCTTCATCAACTTATCACTATAAGCTCTAACTAATATTATTAGACAAAATTTGCTGATTTCTATTAAAACTTGCTTCCATGATTTAAAGGCGCAGAACCCAGCCAAGGAACACTAACTATGGGGAACTGCAGGGTCATTGGTCTGGTGATCTGCTAAATAGCCACCATCCCCCCATTCCCTGAGCTGGACAACCTACTCCTACTCTTCAGTAACTTCTGAGGGCAGCAGCATCCCTCTGCTGCTGTCTGTGATAAAAGAAACATCAAGAGGGCGCAGTTTACTCCAGGACATTTTCCCTGTAACTACAGGTACAGAGGATATATTTTCTCATCCTCTAAGGCAAGCTTATTCTTTTGTTTCTGAGCCAGTAAAGCCTAGTTTTATTAATGAAATATTGTGAGCATGAATCTTAAGTTAGGGAGAAAAAAACACCTTTTTCTTGAAAGGTGCTGGTCAAGATTCTAGGACAGCAGACAAGACATTTGATTACTGAGTGAAGTAATTGCACCTCAGTTTAACAAATTCGAAATAATTGTCTTTTCTCCAGAAAAATTGCTGCTGAAATTCCTTTTGATGTATCATATTCTTGTGTAGGAATCTCGGATGTTACTATATCATGGGTATTACTGGCTAAAATAAGACAGTTAAACTTGAAAGATCTTTTAAGAAGCATTTTCTACATGTGACTCTGTTTAGAAACAAATTTTAATGAAAAAATACATTACATTGCTTGAGACATTTATTTGTTCACGGAAAGAAATGCACCTGCATCACTTTAGGAAAAACAGGTAATATTTTGCTTCATTATGTTTGGTTTTTTTTTTTGTTTTAACATCCTTAAATTAAGTTCCAAGTTCCAGCTTAAATTACATAATTTTCAAGTCACTTACAATATTTTTTTGGGTTATAAACAAAAAAAATTTGGAAAAAAAAAGATGACTCTGTCCTTCCCGGTTGTTTTACACATTTTACAGGCAGAATTCAAAACAAAAAACTCAACTTCGAATGCAACTCTTAAAGCTGAATAATAAATTTGTGTTAACTTCATTTGTTGATAAGGAAACTGGTTATGCTGTAAAACAAAAAGAAGGTATTTTTGCATTGAGAAGACTTCATCTGCTTTTTATTCAGGGGAGAATTTGTGTTGATGAAATGCAAATTTATTTTATTTACTTCCAATCAATACAGAATCATTATTGGTTTTGTGTGAGATTGCTTAAACCTTACAATTTTCCCAACATAGCTCTCAGTTGTTGAATGCATCACTTCCCCTTTAAACATTTTTCATGTGTTAGGATTTTTTTCTTCTCTCCTCTGGAAATAATGGATGTGTGAAGGAAAATAACAAGTTACTTCTCACGTGCTAACCAAAACTGACTGAATTCCTACATCTTTTCAGTCAAAGTAGCATGTTCTTAAAAACATGATACCAAACCCAATTCTTAGCTGGGATTTCAGGTACATCACAAGACCATTACTCCTTGGGTTTGCAACACTGACCTGCAGTGGAGGGGAGGGTGGATGTGTGCATTTTGTGTGCCTGCAGTACTGAAGGATGGAAGCAGTGTGAAGAAAGGGAACTTTGTAAAAGGTGACTTGAATGTTTTGGGGGAGATCCCTCTTAGACTGTTTTTCCAACTCAGTGATCACCTACATGCACTGGTCAAGTTTATTTCAAAACCCAGAAGAACATTAATTGTCATTTCACCCCTCAGGGTACAAACTGAATGTTCTGAATTCTTTTAATGGCACTAATGCTCAGTTAGCTGTAGAGTTCAATCCCTGAAAATATACAGTCTGAAATTCTGAATTTCTTGTTTTTCTTGAAGTCAGCTTGTTTCTTCTTACATACATTCATTTAAGGACCTTTGAATTTGGTTAAGGGACCATTTTTTCGTAAACCTTGAAACAATCTGTGGCTGGCTGATAGCAAGCTCTCTCAGGCTGGGTTGCATTGTATAAATGCCATATTGTCAGCAGCTCTGCCATTTCTTTTAAAGAGGGAATCTTTCAGCATGCATCAGTAGAAGGCTCACATGGAAAAGTCATATAGTCTTATTCTTCAGAATTAGCACATGCACATCAGTTTTAAACACTTAGGCATGTGGGACAGGGACAAGTAAGCAACCAAACACATGATGCTTAAAAGTAGTTCCAGGCAACACATTTTACTTTCATTTGCAACAAGGTAAGAGTATATATGTGTCAGCTAATGCAATCAAAACTCACTAATAGTAACTCATTAAGTGGCACTAACTTGATTGTTTCCAGTCATGTATGCACACTAATTTTCCCGAACTAATTTTTCCAGTCACTAATTTTCCCGAACCTGAGCAGAAAACAGAACTATTCCGTAGTCTCTCATGCCTGTTTGTTTTGTAGCCTTGATACAGCTAAATGATGACTTTGGTTGTATTAACAGTCCAGCAGTGGCACTGCTGAATAGGCTGGACTCCTATGATTGAGTTCAGCATTTTTCTTGTTCAGAGTCTTATATCCTTTGACTTAATCCAGCCTCTCCTTCAAAACACAAACTAAAGCCCTACACTGCAGTAGCTTCTTTTCCCTTGCAATTGCCTCAGTGACCCCGGGGCAGACTACCTTCTGATTTTGGAAGGAAAACCACCTACAGCAGTGAAACACTCTGGCAAGGCCATACTCTCTTTCCCTTCAGGACTGAGTAATTCTGTCAGACTTAACAGAGGCCAGTTGCTCAATTGCCCACCATTTTCCTATAATCTAAATGTTCAGCAGAACATGGCATTTATACAATGCATATTCTGACAGGATTAAAGCCTTGAAGCTTGGTGGATGGCTAGGGAAATATGATGCGAATTACTTACTGAGTTATCTGTGTTTTTGTATGTAACACATCATGCTGGCATCCTACTGTGATGGTTCACTACATCACTACCTATGTGATTTCCTCAGGCAGATTAGAGAAGTCAGACGTGTGAGCGCAGTCTCTTTGGAAAAGGTTTAAGCTTCTGAGCAAAGAAGTAGCTGGGTCTGACATAAGAGGTCTTGGTGGTCCTCAAACTCTCCCAGAGGTGTTAGGAGACTTTCATGGTTGATGGAAGAAGCCTAGTAGTGTTCCTACAGAACACAGTTATGCAGAATGGGAAAAGATAGTTATACTTCCTGTTTTTTGAGTTATCAGCCAATTCTGATTCCACCTCATCCAGCAATTCTGAATGAAGCTTCTGAATTTGATGGATCTTCATTAGATCGCTATCACTGAGATCTAAAGTTACCCTTGTCCCCCAGAAAGATCCTTTTTTTTTTTTTAATCTGCTCAAAAGCACAGACACTGTGAAGGGGAGATACTGATGCACAGTAAGGTGCACAGGTAGCCAGATAATATTACCTGATAGTACCTGGATTAAACATCAAAATACTGATTTAGAATTGCTAACACTGTTCATTTCCAGTTCCTTAGTCTGGAACAGACACGGTCCTTTTGTATTTCCAAGCCTTGAGAGGGCTTCTCACTTTGGGTGCTAATGCAGTTCAGCTTTAATTAATATTACAGTTTGGATAACCTAACAGTGATGACTGAAACTGGACAGATTCCAGGAATTCAAAGGCTTCTTTCAAGCCTGATCAAGTGTATCTTCAGGACCTGAGATGCCAAAAAGGTGACGTGAAAAATTAAAGTACTTTCTTGTATAAAATATTAGTTGTATCTAGAAAACTGCAGGTATTTTAATACATAACATATGAATATTGGCCAAATGTAATAATCCACAGTTCTTTTGAGGTTTTTTTTGGACCTCTGATTGTAAAGCAGACAAGAATTATTTTCTTCATCAACATGTCATAGTGGAGTAACTTGATTTGTGCTCCCTGTGATGTCAACTGAGGTCTTTGGAAATACTTAAATCTGAAGTTTTTACTAGTGACATTTATGCTGGAGAAATTTTTTTTCTCCTTTTAATGTGTCTTTCTAAATCTCACTTGCCAGTTAGACAGTCCAAGTAGAATTACTATAACCAGAATTTCTTTTGGCTGTGACAATGGACCTCTCAGGTGCTGTGGCTTTTCTGAGCCAATCCTCCTTCATCTGGTTAAGCTCAATTAAATTAACTGTACTGAACTCCCAATATTACAGCAATACTTTTTTACTAATTAGGGCAAGCTGTGTTGCTGAATTAGACAGATGTATCAGGAGGACATAACTGCACAGTGTTATAGAAAATTGTGGTGTTCTGAAACACTCAGACAATAGTTGATGAGAGTCTGCTTCATTCAGGGTCTAATTTCTGTGGTTTCAAGTAGCTCTTTTTAACAATCCTTTTACCTACATGTTCACAGAAATAAATAAGTGCTCTGGGAAAAACAACCCCCTCCTCTATAGCTCATGGCTCCAACATCAATTTTAATTGCTTGCTCTCTCAGCCCTAAATCCCAGCCTCCCCACAGTCATGGTCCTAGCCCCTGCCTTAGATGCCTGATCATCCTCCAGATTGTGCTCACCCTTTCAAAAAGATGCAATTTACTAATTACCCACTGTCCATCTAGGAAAAACTGTAACCCCATTTCATAATCTGGGCAAAACATTAAGAGCTGCCACTTATTTAGTCTTGGCTTTTTGAGCAAGGCCTAAGCTATCACAGTACTAGAAAATTTTTCCCAGTCTTTAAAAACTGAGGTGATAGGACTTAAGCACTATTCTTGAAGAATAAACTGACTTGGAGCACTCTGGTTTCTGACTCCACAAAATCAGTTTTGCAAACCAGCCTATCTGGATTTCCCAAATGCAGATGGTGATGATAAAGCTCAAGCTGCGTGGAGCAGGCAGCCACTGCTGCTCGCTCTCCTCAAAGCACAGCTTCTGATGCAGGGTGCAATCTAGAATCATCTTTCCTTGCTGCTAAAATCTGAATCTGAGCAATGTGACTACTTCAGCATACCTAAATCATATGTTTTGTGTGTGCATATTTGGCTTCAACTATGAGATGTTATTGGGACAGAAAAGAAAATCCCAGTAGTTAGGGTACTGTATTAGCTTATTCTCTGTCTTTCATTTGTGGTTTTGTATATGATATAATTATGTTCCAGCATATATGCAAACAAAACACGAATGCCTCATCTAAGCTGTATTTCTGCCACGCTATTGGACAGTAAGTCTGATTCAGCCTTGTATACAGGTATCAGTGGATGCTGTGTTTAATCCAAATCTGGATGTTTACTCTGCAAAAGAAGGCTTCCATGTATTTTGTGGCATAAACAGAAAACTATGATAACGTTCATCTTCTTTTCTATTTTTTATGTTGTATATAGACAGTATGGATTTTCCCATACTTCTAGGCTTGCTATGTTCTTATAATTAAAAAAAAAAAAAAAAGAAAGCAAAAAAAAGCACCCAAATGCAATTCTTTAAAAACCATATGACAATATGATGAAAGCATTAGTTCTTGATCTGGAGCATCATTCAGGAATTCCATACAGCCACCGTCCTCTGAGGCTTTTCAATTCAGTTGGCAGCTTTATCCTTTCACTTGGCCTATGTCCAAAGTTTGTAGCCAGAGAATCCAACATGCACTATGCCAGTTGGATTTAAGGCCTGACCAGCATCGTCAGCCAGAACTTCTCCTGGGGATATAAGTAAGGTTTTGATTCAATTGGAGGAGTGTGGCAAACCAGTAAGATCATACCTTAAACTGGTACATTTGTGTCAAACTGGTGTAAGTATGTGTTGTATGTTTTCTCCCCTCTATTTAAGTAAGACAGAGCTCTTATTTATCCTGCTTATATCTCACAACTTCAATATATGTCATCAAGATCACTCAGTTAGTATTTATGTGAAAGTCTAGAAAGACCCAGAAAGTCTTAAACTGTGGCCTTACTATGGCCTTCACTAAGACAAATCCAGAGGATCTTCCCTGTGAAGCTTCACAGTGGCAAGTGTCTCACTCTCCTTGTGTTCTTTGAGGCCTGGGATTTGCTTCTCCTTAACGGGTGCCTTGAGTTTTTTTGGACCACTATGAAAAGCATCCACTGTTTCTTAACTGTGTCCTGACAGGTCTGCAGGATATCTCTCTAGTTACTTCTTTTATTAGGTGTTATATTAAATTATGACAGTTTAATTATGAAGTAAAGGTTATGCAGTCGCCTTGTCTTATCCTTGTGTTAATCTTCCTGCCTGCTTCTCTGTCTGTCCATGCATCTCTTAGTTCCTTATTAATAGAGGAAAAGTTAATTACTGTTCTGTAATTGGGACAGAAGAGACAAATTGATGCCAGTCCTGAGGAAAGGAAGCAGAACTTTTGTACTGAACATGTTCAGCTATCTTCAGACTTAATACAGCTTTTTCATATCTTCTTCAGGATGGGGATCAGCATAGGTTATATGGTGTGAGTTCAAGTACGTCATATAGGGAATGTTAGGAAGCAAATGAAAAATTTGCAGAAGTCTAGGCTTCATTTTACTGTGGCAAATAGCTTGCAATGTTGTATGTAATCGTTGGTCTGCTAATGAAAATTTGGCTTGTTTTTTATATAACAGTCATTCGTCTAATCTGGGCCGGTGCATGTTTTAGCAATGTTCTTTGATGGTGGAGAACTGATCACTTTAAATTTTGGGGTTATGTGAAAATTATTCTGCTTTCAAACCTGTGTTTCCTTTGAAAAATGAAGATGTGAACAAGTATGCCAGGCATTCTAGTAAACAGTGTCTAACACTGATGTGAACAATTTCTTCTAACTTTAAAGGCTAATACCTCTGTCTGTATATAGAAGCTTGTGACATATTGTGGGATTTACACTCCCTCTTGCTGCTTCTGCATACAGATGTGTGGCACTATCCAATCTAGAATCCAGAAAGAATCACCCATCAGCTTCCATGTCATCTAGAAACAAGAGGACACTCATACGTTGTAGTGTTTATTACACTGTAGTACACTGTGGATCAATGGCATTTTGAATCATCTGTTCTTGATCTTCTGTACAAAAATTAACACAGCTTCTTAGAACACTCACCTTTTCCAGATTTTCTGACCCAATGTGGATCAAAGATTGTTCACCACCTTTTACAATTGCTTTGCAGTTCAAGTGGGTCTGGTGAGTGCTAAACTATTTTGAGAAGGCTGTGGATATCTGTACTTTCAGTGTCAGATTCACCAAATAATGATACTATTTGGAATTGTTTCTCTTGACACAAGGGGTATTTGAAAAGTTAAAATTAAGTCCTGGCTTGATTTCAGTACATTGAATTACTACTGAATCATGCCTCTTTTAAAGAATAACAAGCTACAATATGATATCAGTGTTCTCCAGTGAAATGCAGTCTAGAAACAGCTCAAGTAGAATCAAGTTTAAAAATGAGAAAAGTGGGATCATGTTGTTTTACACAAAAGAAAAATATGATCCTCCAGGGCAAAAAGCCAAGAACATGTAGCTGTTGCCTTTTATAAGTGCTTCAGTATTCAAGGGGTGGCAAACAGGGGCTAAATGGGAAGAAGAGGAAGTACCGTCTACAAAAAGGAAGCCCACAATAGATTTTGAGGAGGACAATCTACTTTTCATATTTTTTGCCAGTCTGAATTTAACAGTTAGTAACTATGTTTCAGGAGTTGCCTGGTATTTTGAGGCACTGATGCATATTTTGTGCATTTGTGTCATATATTGGGCATTTGGAGTCTTTGCTACTGATAGATGCTAGAAGGAACTACCTCCATGTCTCCACTGTTTTATTTACAGGTAGAAACAATTTAATATTTCTGTTCTTTGTCCAGTGCTGCTGCTCCATGTAAACACTTCCATCTTCAGAATTGTGCCCTTTCATAATTTCCAAATGTGGGATTAGACTAGATCAGTAAAAAATAGGTTTATGTTTTGAGCTGCACCCCTTTTAAGTGTTAAAACAGAAGCAAAAATTGAGTAGCTCTATGCAAATAATAAAAATATCCTTTATAAAAGATAAGAAATTAAAGGACTACTGAGAAACATTTAAGCCAGCTGTCACATATCAGATAATGCCATTTCACAGAACTCGAAGACAAAGAGCATAATTTTCCTGGAAGTGAAGTAGCATAGTCACACTCTGGCTCTTTCAGTGGAGAACAGGATAAAAAATGGAAAAAAAGGTATTTGGCTTATCTTCTGCTAAAGCCTTTGTGTAATTCATTAAGCAGCCCTTATCTAAAATTATAGTGTAGGGCATTTGCCAATGTTTTCATGACCCAATGAAAACATAAAGAGGCACTAAACCCAGCTGGTCATTAACTCTCCTGTTAATGCTCTGGGCTGATTCACGTTGTCTATTATCCCCGACTGGATTTGACTTCACTGAGCAATTGAAGTGCCATGGAGGACATGTTTCTTTTGGCTTGTTCTGAGAGTCAGGCTTATATGCTTTCCATCCAGTCTGGGACAGTGGCTTCACCTGAAGCAACACTATTCCAACCACTTCTGCAAAGACTCTGTTCAAAGTGCAGATTTCTTCCACAGAGTGTTTAAAAATCCATTCTTTCATTACAAAAGGAATAACAGAGATGGTAGGAAAAATGGTTACACAGTTATTAAACATTCTGCTAATCTTTAAAATGGGGGAGTTTTGTTTCATCCTCACAGAGTGATTGTACAGTGGTACAGATTGTACATACTGCTTTTTAATTAGGTTTTTGCAATACCTGCAAACCATTGCTGTCTTGTGGACAGTATATAGATAATAAGAATAATGTTGTAGCAAGTCAAACAAAAATCACATTTCTCCATTTATCAGCCTTTTTCTAATTAGATTTTCATGGTCTTGAAATCCAATGTTAAAAACTCTTTATTTTATGCTTAAACTTAAATAACATTAAAATAGCACCAAATCAATGGTAGTTTCTGTTAGAAGTTGAAACTTGTAACTTATCATGATAAATTCACTGCAGGAAAGTACAAGAAAATTAAAAGCAGAGTCATATTGCATTTTTGCCTTTGGAAAATTTCTTTTCATCTTAATTGCTGCCATATACTGGATAGGATAACTGAAAAGGCCAAATTTTCCCTGTCCCTATGTTTTGACTCTATATCCTTAATGCTGCAGATGCTACTTTTATGCCCCTCAGTCTACTTGTATTTACAGGACTATAGTTTTTGACAATTTCAAGTGGCAGTTTTCCGTGCTCAAGAGAAGGAACCCCACTTTCCCTTCCTGCCTTTTGCCCTATAGTGTGTCATCCTGGAACCTTGTCCATACATCACCCCTGTGGAGGTGAGGTTGCCACAGTGACAGCACACCCTTGGTCATACACCCTGTAACTACAGAAGTCTCAGTCAGTGTGGTAGTTTTACTGGGTTTTTATATATCTGCGATGTTCTGCCCCGCTATCCACCTGTTCAGTCCTCACAAGCCTGCTGGAAACCCTCAATGGAGTCACTTTTGGAATGTTCACTGCAATCCTTTGGGATGAAACGTCTGTGGATTAGTCCTGGGTGGTCAGTCACCTACCCAACCCACAGCACAGAAACTGGCTCGTTTGTCAGCCTTCCCATAGACTTGCCAGGCAGTTGGGCAATAACTAAGTTGATATTTGCTTTTCAAAGAATGTGTGAAGCAACAATAGAACTGCAGAAGAATAAAATTGGAGTTACCTATATTGCATTGTAAAACCTGGTTTTCTTTCTGTTAAAGCAGCAAATTTTTGGTAATACCTAACTTATAACTCTGCTTATTTTTTCAGACACGGAGATGACTTGATTGTGACACCGTTTGCTCAGGTAGGCACAACTTTGCCATATTTCTCATGTGGTCTTGTAATTTAAAGACAAAATGGCCAAACCAGTTGTTTTATGTTGTTGATATTATATGTTTGCTTGAAAGAAGAAATCTTAAGTGTCTCAACAGAAAGTCATAAACCTCCCACTCTGTTATCTATACCTCTCTTTCTTAACGCTTTTTGATTATCTGCAATGTTGAAGTGCAACAGCATGATAAACACCTTTGATCTTTTTCCAAATAATGTAGCAGGCAGTCATGATTAAGACAAATCTCTGATTCCTGTTATTTTCTTATTTTTCTAATTAAAATTTCTCCATTTGAACATCTTTTATGTATTAAGTACAATGAGATTTTTAAACTTGAGATAAATTTTACCCAGAACACTTATGTTCCTTCACAAAACCAGGTTTGTTTTTTCTATTCAGATTCTGGTTTATACAATACCAGGTCAAAATTCTTTATAATTCAGATAAAAATGCCACAATTTTTCACAATAGTGCTGCCTTATAAAGTATGAAAAGTTAACTTTGCTATTCCTTGAACTAATGATGATGGGTTTTACGCCAAAACAGATAGGAATTATAGTCAAATCACTGTAATTATGAAGTCATATGTGATTGAAGGTGAATGGAAAGAGAAAGGTTGAGTCACACAGCAGTAAGAATAAAGTGGCAGCTTCAGCCACACTATGCAGGTTGCTTTGGTCGAATAATAAGCTGTTAAAAGAACATTATTTTAATAGTTTATTATATATTTAATTATATTGTAAACACATGCAGTGTTTATAAGACTCGATCGAGTCCTTAATATGAATAAAACCATCATCTTTTATTAGCAGAGAAAAGATTAAGCAAGGGCCTTTTATAAAAGCAGTCTGAAATCTCCACTGTTCTCAGAGCATGCAAATTTGATGACATATATAATTGGTTTTAATCCATGCTGAATTAAAAGTAAGTAGGTTTGCTTCCTGATATTTGGAAAGCAAAACATAAGGAAATTAATACTGTTAGGTACAGAAATGTATTTTTTATTATCTTAACTCATTTGTAAATTACCTCCAATAGTTTGAACACTTCCAGTCATTGCTAGTTCTTGAATATTTTCTGTTACAAGCTTTCATTAATTTATTATTTTTTCTTCAGTGTCCTACCCACTTCATACCTCCTGTATAAATTCAAGGTGCTATGAAAAGAGGGTTGTGCACCCCTCAACTCACATCTCTGAAACCCAGATTCCCATTGCTGCTTTTGTTATTCTTCACATGGGTTCACCAGGAATCCAACCCAGTCTGGGCTGAGAAAAAAATGGTCAATTTCTGCAAAGACACACCAGTGACTGGTGTTGCTGCTTTCTCCCATTTCCAGCCTAGTTCCAAACAACTCTTGGTTCCTCTCTGACATCATCTGAACTACCTCTCCCGTGACAGAAAGGTTCATCTTCTTACCCTTACATGCCACAAAATTTGTTGTGTGTTATCCAACTGCCTTCAGAAGGGCGTGCCTATGCCACATACAACAAGACACTTCTCTCTGTTGTATTCCCTCTCTGCTGTCTTGCATGAAATTAAGACCAGAAAGGAAGTAGTTCATCTGTGTTGTCTTTCCCAATGCATAAAGCTTGTAAGAGCCTGCAGACTTTTCCCACCTTCTCAGGGGATGCCTTCCCCTTTCTCTCGCCTTCTGCACTAAGTCCCCAAGTCAAATGTACCTCTTAGAGGAGAGGCACTTTTACTTTTCCTGGCAGTCTAGACAGTCTCATTCCCTTTGTCCTTTGGAGTTTATGGGGACTGAACTGAAAATGATTCTGTAATTATTTCTTATGCATGAACTATTAGACTTGAATGGGCTATTATCTTCCAAACTCAAATGCTTTTATTGTTATTTTAAAGAAATAAGTAGTATTATGTAAAAAAGTCCTCCTCTGCAAGTCAGCCTGCCTTGAAACAGATAATGAGTTGTTTATGAGGGGAACAGAAAAAAAGAAATAAACTACTGCCCTTCGATTACAGACGTATTATTGTTAAATAATAGACAAAGGTTCCAGACTAACAAGTCCAGGAAACCTTTCACAGTGGTTTTGCAATGTGCTTTCCTTTTTCTTTCAGCACAGTGGTGCAGAGATAAATCAGTCTCACTTGTGCAGAAATTTATACTGAAACCACTTTTTTTGTTCCAGGTTCTGGCCAGCCTGCGTACTGTCCGGAATAACTTTGCTGCATTAACCAATTTACAAGACCGGGCACCCAGCAAGTGAGTGTCATTTTTTGGCCACTGAACTTTTTGCAGTGATACTTTTTTAACGTAAACTAAGAAGACAAATAGATGTTACAGATTTCAGTCTGTTCCACCAAACCTGCATGAAACGTTGATGACGAGTAAGTTTATGAATCCCCTGAAGATGTTATACTTGGTAGCTGAGACAACAGCCCCCTTGCCTTCTAATAGATTGTGCATTGCTGTTCTTGCATAAACTTGGAGCAGGTTTTTGCAACTTGTATGATTTTCAATTAAATAGTCATATAGCTAAGATTATTCAAAGATGATCATTCAGGCACAATTTGAATCTTGCAAATGAAACAGAGTGAGCAGACAGCTGCACTCACTGCATGATCTGAACCTAGAACTCCACCTAACTCATCCAAGGTAGTGATACCCTACCTTACCCACAGTTTACATTACAGTTTGTAACTGTAAATGAGCCATTATAAATATGATCTTTCTCCAGTCATGTTACAGCATCACAGTTAACACTAATGTTAGTTACACTGGCAAATGTAGTGAAGTAATTTCCCTCACCCAAAATATGCATCTTGAGAGCTAGAAGTAATTAACATTTCAAAGAAAGGAATGTCTTTGTATATGTTTATAAATCACATTTCAAACTATGTATAAGCTCTAGGTGTGATTAGGCAGGCTTTTAATAAACCTGTAAATTTCCAAAATATTACTGCCCTGGAGTTCCCAAATAAATTCCCAGGTAATGTATTTTCTGTTATATTGTTCAAGGATTCAGTCATCACTGAGTTCATCAGGCTTAAAACTTTTCTCATTTCCTTTTTAACAGACGATCACCAATGTGTAGCCAACCATCTATTAACAAAGCAACTATAACAGGTAAGAAGAATTTATGAATAAAAGCATCTAACTGAAAAATGCATTTTATAGTAATAAACTTATATTCCTTCATATCCTTGTATCTGTTTCATTACATAGGTTTTGAGTCATGTAGTGACTCAAATTGGTGACTTTTAGTGTTCTATCATGTTAACTTCTGATTTCTATTTTAAGATTCCAGTTTTAAGTTCTTTCCCAATTCTTTATATACCAGTGTGTGACTTTGTCATGAATATATTCATTAGCAACTTTTTGCAAGGAAATTGAGTAGAAAAAAACTGATATGAGGAATCCATTGATCTTTTTTTTGGGACATAGAGTTCTGTAGCTATACGGACACAAAGCCTTCACATTAAAAGCACTTATGCAATGAGAAGAAATTTTCAAAACTGACTTTTCTGATTTAGAATGGTAAACCCTATTTCTGTAAAATTTGTTTGAGGGGGAAAAAGAATCCTTTTAAAAGATAATATTATTTCTAAGGAAACATTGACTTAAAAAAAAGACTAACAGTGTAACCGTGTAAATTACATTAATAGTTTGGAAAATCTTACCCCTTTTACACTGCTTTTGGTTATCTTTATGACAACTTGGTCTTAGGTGTCTTTATGGGAATACACTTTACTGGATCCCATATTTTTTATATCATGTTAATTCACAGGTTCTTACACTGTAATTTCCCAGGTAGTTACTTTCTCTATCATGTTCTGACAGAGTGAAAGAACATTTGTTTTTCTTCTTGATGAAAGTATACTTACTAAACAGGCAAATTATAATTTAAACCAGTAATGCAATTTTCCATAATTTTCAAAATATCTCGTCTTTCTAATTGAATTATACATTTGTATCTCTAGGAAAAAATGGTACTTCAGCAATTTTGAGAAGTGTGGCTTTTCAGTGTTGAATAGTTTCTGCCTTTAGGCTCTGGAATGTGTTAAAATCAATGGGTTTTTTCAACTAACCTCTCACAATATCCTTATTAAAAGGACCCAGTCTTGGCAGTGCTGTACAGTTTTATTCTCCTAGGAACTCATCATACAATATGAGCATTTGTGTGTAGGGCTCATCAGGGAACAGAAGGTTAAGTCTTTAAATCTGTTCTATAAACAGAAAGACATAATGTTAATTAAATAATAGAAAGAAGATATAGATATATATGTAGATAAATTATATTCATGATCATTAATATATTTCTTGAAGAGGTGATTTTGGGCATTGGTTTCAAATTGCTCTCTATAACATTTCAGTTACGAATATTATATCTATTTTTGATTTTGTGATTTGTCTCATAGCAGAGTAATCCAGAAGTATTTAAACTGGAGATAGAGATACTCAAAAATAGGGTTCATTCTTCAACTCCAAGGGACTAACTTTACAAAACCTGTAACAGTAATTTTACTGTAAATTTACAGAAGCTAAGAGAAAATTTTCATGACAGTAAAAGAAAATACAATATCCAGAAGAGAAGATGTGCATGCAGGTGAACACTATCTTACATGCTCTCCCACAGCTATTTGCCTGAGGTCAGCTTCTTTTCTCCAGCAGGAGAAGCTGTTCAGACAGCAGGACTCAAGACACTCTCTGTTGGAAGACGTTGTTTCTCTTTTAAAATTCTCCCTGGTCTGAAGGTTTCCAATCATTTAATCCTCAGAGTATACTCTACATGTCAGCCATAGATCATCTGAAATTTTAAAGTTTAGAAAGAAGTACTACAGTGAGCTCTCCAATTAATCTAGAAAATTCTTCTTTGCCAATAAATTCAAAGGCAGCAAGAAAAGGCAAAGAATAGTAAGAATAATTTAGTCTCATTTAGTTTAATCTGATTTCTCAGAGATGCTGCTGGAATCGCTGTGCCCAAATTATGCATTGAACTTGATGATCTGGTGCCTGTGTGCACTGGATATAAGTGGTTGAAAGATTTTAAGGATATAGCAAAGATATTAAGCCACTATAAAGCATGAAAATGGCTACAATTAATTTTTACTGTTGAATGGATATTGAGGCTGGATACTATTTCACGTGAAAGGGTTTGCCCGCTCTTAGATATAAGCTGTTTTTGGTATTTCCATGTGTAGCGGGTTGAGTTTGGTAACCAGGCAGAAGCACCATTTTGTGTAGTGGTTTTAAGGGTTAACTCGGGCAGTAGCCCCCTGATGTCCCTTTTGTGAGATAAGCATCAGGAGATAAAAGCAAAGCAGGCACTAAAACTTAAAGAATATTAACAAGTTTATTAACAGAGTTAAAAGAGGGAAAAGAAAGTCAGACTAAACCTTCAGAACATCTCTCTCCCCCTACCTCTGCTCCCTTCTACCACCAATGTAAAAGAAAA
>VWZQ01008303.1:195627-225240 GCA_013397015.1 Myiagra hebetior | reverse complement strand
TTCTATTTGGGTCCAGAGGAAGCTGCAAGTACCTTCCTGCAAAGAATCACTTCCTAGCAGATGCAGCCTTTTTCAACTACAATTCCCAGACACTCCAAACCACGACACCATGGTAACAAATTTCATGGCAAAGGTGCAGATATATGCCTAGGTTTGTTCTTGGGGCATATAGAATTCTAGTAAAACACGTCTCACTACAACAGCATGTTAAGAAGGAATATATATTAAAAACACTTCTGCTACATTTCACAAAATAATTGAAAACACTTTCAGATGCTACTAAGCTTTCTGAATTCTTGTGGGGAATGTTCAAAATGTAGGTTATCCTTCCTGCTAAGAAATCCTCCTGGTTGTGCTGTTCTCAGAATTTGTGTCATGGAGTATCCAGAACAATACACCAGCCAGGGTAGAGTCTCATCATGTCATCCAGATGGCTCAGCTTGCAATCTCAGCAAGAAGTGATTGGCAAGGTAGCAAACTAAGTAACTGGAGCGCACAGTGTCTCTAAGCTATATTCATGATAAACCAGAAAACAGACACTTCACATGGAGATTTTATGTTGCTCAACTTCCTGGAAGATGTGTCTTTGGGAAGCTTCTCTCTGAGGAAAGGGATGCTCACAGGAGGGAACTACTGCAGAAGATACAGGGAAAACAACAAAGTAAGGATGAAAAACAATCTGGTAAAGCCAAGAGCAAAATTGAAAGAGCAAACTAAAAAAGCAAGAGCAAAATTCTCTCGTTCGCTCTTTTAAGAATTCAACATGAGACATAAATCTGTGGCAAAATACCTTAGCAAAAACGTAAGAAACTATGACATTGAGAAGGGAAGCATCACAGGAATCATATGTTCAAATTCTTAGAAGAAACAGTCTCTATGGTAGTAGCCTTAATATTTATGCTGATTTTTCAATGTAAATATATAGAGATTGGTGATCAAAATAAAGTCTTTTCTATTCAGTATATCCACATGAATCCCTTTTGGAAACTGTGTTGAAAGAACCTAATGAATATCAATGACATATTTGAAGTTCATTATCAGAAAACTATGCTATAGTGTGCTGAATGTTCCTTTTGCAGAGAAATGAAGGGGTAGGAAATGGGAGCTTTTCATGTAACAACAGAATTTTTAGATGCAACTTTTCATACTTGCTTTAGTCTCTAGGATGAAAGTATCTGTTTTAACTATAGTTAGTGTGAATAAGCAGAAATTAAAGCTTACTTCTATTTGAAGTCTTCAAAGGGATATTAATTCCTACAAGTGCCACCTCTCTCCCATGACCGAGACTAGTCTGGAATAACTCAGTTATCCAGAACAGTTCTCTCATGCTGGTGTTATGTACTTCAACCAAAAGAAGGGTTTCTCTCACTATGAAACATACTAGTGTTTAATTTCAAACTGACAGTAATTCTCTTAACACAACTAGTGAAATACAAACATTTTCTTTCCCAAAGAATGAGACTAGCTGTGACTCAAGGATTGAGCTTGCCAGTTTTATGCTACAATTCTGTCCACTCATCCAGTCCACACTTCCAGAGTTTGCTTATGAGGATAAACAACCTGAGAGTGTCGAAGGCCTTGCTGAAGTCACCACATGAGACCTCAACTGGAGTACTGCATCAAGATCTGAGACCCCCCCAGCATAAGAAAGACTTGTACTTTCTTGAGTCAGTCCAGAGGAAGCCAAGAAGATGATCAGAGAGGGCTGGAGCACCTCTCCTGTGAGGACAGGCTGATAGAGTTGCATTGTTCTGTCCAGAGAAGTGCAGGTTCCAAGGTGATCTTACTGGAGCCTTTAAGTACATAAAGGGGCCTACAGGAAAGCTGAAGAGGGACGCTTTACAAGGGTTTGTCATGATAGGACAAGGGAAAATGGCTTTAAGCTGGAAGAGGGCAGATTTAGATTAGATATTAAGAAGAAATACTGAGAGTGGTGAGGCACTGGAACAGGTTGCCCAGAGAAGTTGTGAATGACCCATCCCTGGAAGTGTTTGAGCAGGGGCTTTGAGCAACCTGGTGTAGTAGAAGGTGTTGGAACTAGATGCTCTTTAAAGTCTCTTCCCACCCAAACTATTTAATGATTCTAAGAATTCTATGAGTAGAGATAAAGATTTATATTTTGCAGTCCAGAGCATATTTAAATTTTAGCTTCCATTGAAATCCCTCCATCTGATCCCTGAAGTTCAGTAACCAAGCAGCAATGCACATCTCCTTTGTTTAAGCTAGTTTCAGCTATTTCAATTTCGCTAAACAAGCTCACATTTTTTACAACGTGTTTTGAATATAGGATTGATAATAATCAGCTTTAGTGGAGTTGAAGAATTCTAGTGGAGTTGCGCCAGTTCCCCATCATTACTGTGAAAAGCACTTTAAAGTGACCTGTATATTGTTTTCTTAAACAATCAATAATATTTTTTGTAAATAAAACAGATTTGGAAAACAGCCATATTTACATCAGGTACTCTTTTCAGTTAATCATTAAAAGGCGTTATCTAGGTCATGATAAACAAACAGGGAGTTATCTTACTTATAGCCTTGTTAGCCATAACACAAACAAAATTATATTGCTTAGTGAGGTACAGGGCACAAGTTACATTCAGACTGAAATTCATTCATCCATCCCCTGACCTATAGTAAGTAAGGTATGCAGCTAACAGGTAAGGCATTGGAGAGACAGGAGTCTGCTCCCCACCCAGACTTTCACAGTCACTTCCTCATCTTTGGAGGTAAATTAGCAGCTTCATCCCTTCCACATGCAGAGTTTGTGAGCATTTGATATTAATAAATGAAAGCCATATTTGCTTGCGTTCAGAAAAAGTTTGTCAGTGTCGTAGCTGGTGCAGCACTTTCAAGTGCTACAGTGGAAAACAAAAACTGCTTAAAAGGACTAATTCAGTAAACTGTTTTTCCTTTTCAAAAGGAATTGTCTCCAGTTCAGCTCCATTAGTTTAGGGAAGAAGTTATTATTAACAGGATACAACTATGAAGGCTTGCTGAATGCTTTATCCATCTTGATTTGTAGAGTTTTAGTTAATGTTGCAAAACTTTTCTAACTGAAAGACTTCAAAGGAAATCTATACATAGGGCTCTTTAAGTGTGAATGGGTTTGTAAAACAGTGATTATCTTTCTTGAGACAGAACAGCAGGAAGAGGACTGACATGGTTTTGAACCAGATAAGCTGTTCATGTATCATCTCACATTCAAGGAAGTGAATAAAACCAGGGTACAAAATAGAATACTCTATTTGAATAGTGCCCTTCAGCACTGATACCTGATAGGTAAATATGTAAGCTTCCATAAAACAGAAAGTTAAACAGAGAAATATAAGTCATAGCTTAAAACATTCCTGGCAGGAATGCCCATGTAATTAAAACTAACCACCCGAATCAAAAATTAGAAAATAAAAGTAGGTGTTTTGCAGTGTGTAGACAGCAATACTTGGCCCTTATGTATGAATTTAATTTTTCAACAGTCTGTTTTGTTAGAAATATTTGGTGGTTACTAAAGTGCATAGAAACTAGAATGCATCATAGGGCTGACCTCTGCTTGTTATCTTCATCTAGCACTTCAGATTACTTTTCGTAAGACTGCAGTGTAGTACAGCCTTGATTTTGTTACAGACTCGCACATTTTGGAGATAGAATAGGCATCCATTTAAAAAGAAAACCTGAGAGGCATTATCAATCTTTACATCAATAGTCTGATATGCAACCCCGCACGAATCTTTTCTTCTTACTTTTAAATTGGTCTCATATTTTGCTGCATCAGTAAAAGTCCTTGTATCACCATTTCACCCAAACTGTGCACTTCACTGGAAAGAAAGACAGGGTGACAAGCTTCATGTGCTTCTTCTCCTTTCAGTCTGTGTCAGTTACAGGCACGGGTAGTGTAGCACAGCAGAGAACAGTACATGACCCCAGGTTGTATTACTACAGCATTAGAACAATTGAAAATAGTGAAATGTGGTTTGGTTTTTAGGACTGAGCTGCAAAAAATCAGAAAGAAAAATAAGACTCTTGCCTATGCAATTTTTCTCATTCCTATTACAAATGCTGTCCTTTGTCTGGTGAACCTAGAAAATGAAACTGAAGCAGATGTGGTTTCTGGTATGACTGTTGGAGGCAGTCTGAGTGTACCTTCTTTTCACATCTTCATCCAGCTTCTGACATTTCTGATCTGTCCAATTTAGAAGTTATATTTGAAAGTAGATCTTTTTTTTTCCTTTAATAGGTTACTGAGAAACTGGCCTATTCAAGCCTATTCACTTTCCTAAATATCCTTTTAAAAAATTAAGGGCTACATTGAAATCACCCGTTAAAGTGCATAAGTTCTGCTTTTATTATGTGCAGGTTCCTGAGTAAGGAGCCTGAACACAGCAATGAATCAGAGTGACCAGAAGCCACGGTCAGACAACCCTGGAGAAAAGCTACAACAAAGCCTCCCTTTTCTGTATTTTCTCTGTCTGACCTCATGTATTTTGCTTTGCATTCTGCAAAATGACTCATCTTCAGCTGAAAGGTGTAATTCCAGGTCTGGTGGTAGGAACATCCACTTGTGCCTACTGTGCTTTCTCAGGAACTAGGATTAAAAATTTTAAGAATAAGCAATGCCTAAAATTCAGTCTTCTGCTCTCAGGGCAGAAGTTACAATATATTCATGCAAAAAGACCTCTTTTTCCAATGTTAGGTAACTCAGAAAATACTTGGTAGTGGGAACTGGGAAGCACGGAAGCAACTGATTGGCATAGAGTCAGGTATTTAGACATCCCCCTGTGCTTCATGCTTCCAGCTGGCTGTCTTGGTATCAAATCCCTCCCAACAACCACAGGCATTCCTTATAGTCAGGGGAGGCAATCAGGGATCTCAGGGATTGCACATGCTCTGCAGAGGCCCTAAACCCCCACACTGCCTTTGCAAAATCTTGAGTTACCCAATGGACGTTGCTTTGGTGTCACTATCCATAAGAGACACAAGCAGTGGGCAGCCTAGCATAGTCCCAAACTTCTAAAGTATTCTCCACCAGGAACCTGTCAGGGAAGAGCTGCAGCAAAAATTTCCCCAAATTTGACTTTGGGATGTTGGGAGGAATGATGGGAGGCAATGAATGAACCAGTAGTTCTTACGGGAGAACTTTCACTTGAAATGTTAAATGTGACAGGGTATGACTTTAAAATTTTCTAATCAAACCCAAATCATAGTACTCAGCCAGCTTTTCAGAGCTTTATGACTGTTGTTTTCTGTTAATAGAATTGGAAATTTTATGTGTTTTTGTCATAGTCCTTAATCAGCTCACAGTTAACAAGATTCATCTCTATCTTGACTAGAGGCAAGCTTTTTTTTGTACTAGGAAAGTCTTGATTTTATTCCCATAATGATGATCTTTTGAGTTAATAAAGTATCTGTGGTCACATGCATAAAGTTTTAGTTGTTATGGAATATTAAAAATTATTCCCAAATATTTACCTAAAAATGCTAGCATAAAATTGCCAATCTGATCAATTATTCCTTCGGCACACAGTATTTTGAATTAATTTCTGTGGCTGATATTTATATTTGAACGTATAAATTAGATATGAAATTGGACAAATGTTAAGCCAAATAAAAAATAAAGATGAGAGACAAAAATTTAAGGCAGTCTCTCCTAAATCATAGGATACTATGATAAAAATAAAAGGTTTATTTCCCTAATTATAATGAGCAAGGTAGGATTATATCCAAGTGAGTGAATTTTGCCCCTAGGTGGCTTACTACTATGCTAAAAAAATGTGAATTAATCAGGAGCACATCACAGAAGTGACTACTGGATTAGCAAGCGTTTACAAATTCCCCTTGTATATGCTAATAGCTTACATAGTGCACATACTGTAGAACTATTGACTAAGTAGTCTTTAATTTAAGGTGTGCAAAGATGACTAGAATAAAAAGCCTAGGAAGAAGTCTGTGCCATAGAAATGAAGGAGAAAATCAAACAAGAGTTTCCAAACCTGGAAACTAAATGTTAGTTTGCTAACTTAATGGGATTTGGGAAGCTCCAGCTGATGACAGTAGGAAACTAATGGGAAAGAAAACAGTATTTGTTTGGGGAAGAGTCTTTAATACTGTTGTGGTATCATTATTATAGATGTGATTGGTTTTGCTATTAATATTCCTAGATTCGAACCCTGCTTTTCAAAGGGAAAAAGACAAATCAGAATTTTGTGTAGGTTCATTCTTTTTAATTGGAGTTCAGCAAATACAAGCAATGGCAAATGATACCTGACCACCAAACTGTGTCTTGTATTCTGCTCTTTCTGCTTCTTTTCTGATTCCTTTCCAAAAAGGGATCTGTATGATCNTTCTCATCTGTTTGTTTGAAACTCATCATTCCTCGTTCAATCTTCAGTTCTGAAAAACTATCACATAAAGGAGGTGGGCAGAGAAAGGTTAGTCCTACAACAATATATGTTTTTGCAGTTTGAGGTGGTATTTTCAAAAAGCAAGCAGCTGACATAGATACTATGCATATGACTTTCATACAGGAAAGCAACAGTCATGTGGTTAAACCATGCAGTTCTCACATGCTTCTGCTACTTGGAGATGTATGTAAGCATGTTACCTATCAGCCATAGATATTCACTGTATGATATTGTGAAACCAAAATCTGATTGCCTTGCTTCTGCTGATTCTCACAAAAAAAATCTGCAAGGTTTAGCTTTGCTGAGTAAAATCTGAAACAGCAGCACCAGTTAGTCTTTTACAACACTTTTCTTTGGTCTAGTGCAGTTCCACCCTCCTTCCAGATTTATACTCCCTAGAATTCTGTTTATCGTCACCTTTTGTGTTTGGGTTATTTCTTCCTTAGGAGGCAGAGGTGGCTGTATGGTATAATGCAGTGAAAAGCCATGATGTGGGAAGACACTAGGAAAAAAAAGGCTCCTTATAGCCTCAGTACACATTCCAAAATAGAGGGTCACAGTTCTGATCCACAAATACTATTGTCTAAACATACCCACTGAAACACAGAATTGATGCTCAAAGGAATAAATTGTTGCTTTAAAATTTTTTTGTTCTTCAACAATATGTTGTGGTAAGACCTTGCTAGTGTTGAAATACTTGCTAGTTCTACTTTGAAAACTCTTTCTCCAAAAAAGACATTAGTCTTCTCAATAAAAGAAGGGCTATGAAAATTGCACCTATCTTCCAAGAATTTCTTTGGAGCTTGGTAGTTAAAATAAAAAGGTATTTCTACTTCATAGTATACACAGTTTTACTCATATGCATTTGGTTTTGAAAACTGTGTGCTTTGATAGTTCTGTGAGAGGCCAGTACAGCAAGCATTATTTCCAATCACAGCTCAATCCTGCAGAGCTGAATTATAAAATCTCTACTATGGCCATATTACCTTTGCAAAATAAAAAAGGTTTACATAGGTGTTCTAAAGACTAAAATTCCATAGAATAAAATCAAAATATAATAATTTTTTTCTTAACAACTGTAGTTCTTTGACTGAAAGTAACAACTCTATCAGTCAAAAAATACACCATAAAAAATCCATCCTTATTCCAAGAGAATGTAATTAACGTATTTTTTTTACAAGTTCAGCAAGTTGGTGGAAAAGGCAGATTATCGTTTTACTGTCTGAGTTACTGATTAGCTCCTCATCTGGCAGTGCTTAGACGAGGTTATTTGGAAGCTACTGTTAATATTTCAGTGCAGGGAAAGAGTTAACCTAGTGCATTCTCAGGCAGCCTTGCAAATGAGAAGGACTACAAGATGTATAAATACCCCTCAGCTCATTCTGTTAAGTGAGCAGACACCAACAGAAATGAAGGAGTAAAGTGTGACTTTTCATCCACCAGAATAAATGCTCAATGTTATTAAATCACCAGGCTAAAGCCCACAGTCTCACAGCTTCATGGCTGGCAGATTAGTTTAGCTATGATCAGATCCCTGGCATGAGCAGCAACATACCTTTAAATAAAACTTATCGCATATGTAAAGTTCATACTAGCCACTTTCCTTTTCAGAAGATTGCTTCTAGCAGTTCTCAAACTAGTCTCTGTGTTGTGTTGCTGGTTGTGCTGCTGAAGGATGGACTGTTACCAGGTGCCAATCAGGATCATTAAAAAGGATTTAGCCTATGCAACTGGCACAGTAAACTAAAGCATAAACTGTTCCATAGAAAATATTGTTCCCCACATCCAATGAGTTGTTTAATTGTGAAGTTGTTTATTAGAGGAATAGGACTCAGAAAATAGTGTTCACTTCATACAGTCTGTTCTATTAGCTGAGGCTGGAAACAGAATTTGTTCTTTAGAGGGGCTGGGGGAGGGGGGAAGGGGTTCAGTATTCTTCTGTAAAGACTTTCTCCATGAAGAGAATGTTATTCCGCTGTTTCTATCTCGCCATATTTCAAGGCTTCAATTTTCACTTCTTGTCATTAGAGAAACTCCTGTAATATGAAAACATGGCTTCAGTGTTACTAATACTTTGGAAATGTGTAGCTGAGAATAAATGTCAGGCTCTCCTATGAAGTGGAAATGTTAGCACAACAGACTGTAGTCCATCACAGCTGTAAATGGGAATGGAATTTCAAGGCTACTCCTAAGGGCAAAGAACATGAATCAGTGGTTGTCATTGTGCATGAGTCTATTAAGTGGATTTATCAGAAATACCCAACTAAAAATTACAATTGAGGAAATAAATATCCTCTGGCTACTAATTCTGGGGGGAAAATTTTTAACTTGGCTTCTAATTTCAAAATTGTCTTACTTTACTTTTTTTAATACATTTTTATCTCATCCTGAAACACTGTACATATTTACTTCATATAGGTTGTTACCTGCCAGTTCAATGTTCTGCTACTTTCATACTAGACTCAAAATCATTACAAGTCTATTCTTAAAAATATACTAATAAGAGTAAATTTTTAAATTTTATTTACACCTGTAAGTGCACAGACAAAGCACTTTATATGGTGTAGGGACTGTTTTCTGATAGTCTTTACTGCTATATTGATCATCTTAAATGGATTCTATATCCTAGGCAAATAGAAGTCTTATGTCATCTGAAAGAGTTGCACCATCAGAATTGTTTTTTACAAGCTTAGACTCAGAAAACTACCAATAACTTTTGAATTTCTTTTGACATCTATAAACAAACAAAGACAAATACATTATTTTCCCAGAGCCAAGGACTCTTGAGTTCATCACAGGCAGTAGCAATGGACTTCTGCCATAAAATTCCACACTCAGAGCTGACAGTTCCACTGGATCTTGAAACACTTGCATAGAATATAAACAGAATTCAGGCAAAATTGTTTTCCAGTATTCTGTTGTTGAACATTATGCATGAAGCTTAACCATTTTTAAAAAGTATACTTTAATGAGTAGAAATCTGGGTTTCATTTTACTAATTTCTCTGTTACTGCTCTTGGTTTGACTGTCCACTCTGAGATTGAAGGAACAACCCCAGTGAGTAGAATTTGATTAAGTTTTTTCAGGCCTGGCCAAGATTTGACTTAATTTTTCTGTTTCTCTTTCTCTGGATTTTCACCTCACTACACGGGTGGCATGAATGATACCAGTCCTGTCACAATTCCCCACTTGGTACTATTGTGGTTGTTTTCATTGAAAAAGCTGATGGCTGGCCTGTATTTGCACCTTTATTGCTGTGTCTGGAAGAGTGACGACAACAGGCCAGTTTTAAAAATTAAGGAATTTAGTCATGGCTTTAGGGAGCTGTCTCTAAACAGATTAAGCCTGCTTGCCCCAAACCATTTTTAACAGTTTTTTCAGTCATTTTTAAGCAAAGGCCAACTGTAGCTTAATCCTGTTGATGCAGCCGGACATGTTACTACACATCTGACCTTCTGAAGAAGAATCACTATTTTGAATAACGTAGATACAGGACAGGCTCTGTTTTTCTATCTCCTCCCTTACATTTTCTTCATTCTTGCACAACACAGCTGCCACCATGACCAAGAATAATATATGACTATCAGATTAAGAAAATGATGCTAGATTTCCACTCCTTTCTCTTATAATTAAACCTGTTTGAACCCTCTTGGCTTCTGTAGAAATTACTCACTTCCTGTAATTGAAAAAAAGTGCGTCTGAAATGAGTGATGTGCTTACTTAGCAGGAAAGGAACATGTATAGTTTATGTATGCTTTTTCTACCTCCTTTCCCATGCTTAACCATCCACTTGAAGAAAGGCTTTTTAAAACAAAAGTAACAGCAGTATTTGTGAAGTGCAGATATCACAATGAAACAATGTAAGAACCTCAGCAGCAGCAGGTGTCTGCAGCTCTGCCAGTCTGCTATGCTTTGCCTCTGCAAGTCCATCGAAGTGCCACTTCCTACTTTGTGGGTTGAAGTCATACTCAGGGCCAACAGCTGTAATTATTTTGAAAAGTAATGGAGTTTCAAGTGGTTTTGCTAGGACTGAACATTTGGCTCTCACTTCTTGGGCGGGTGGGAGTGCTAATGATTCATTATGTTCACAGTAACAGTACCTCAGTTGCAAACTCTGTGCTAAAATGTATCTGACTGTAAAATCAGAAACAATCCAGGAATTGGTAATAGTATGTGAAAAAACTGGGGCTTAAATGATGCTAACACATTTCATTCAAAGAGGAATTTTGCTTTAGAGACAAGGACATAAACTGGAGTAATTTTATAAAATTGTTTTTGTTGTATTTTGGACATATGCATATATATAGAATATATTGGAGGATGTATAGAAAACACATGAGGGTAAGGATATATAGTAAAGGTTTGGACAGGAGAGGAAAGCTTGTAAGAACAGATATTTTCAGACATTCATAGTAACAGATGGTGAGGATAACTGGCGATCAGCCGAGTCACATGTTATGAGGTGCACACCAGACTCACACACTATACGGATGCTGCAGATTGCAGTGTAAATCCCGTTAGACTTGACATCACCAAGCCAGTCTGACAAACTAATCACTGTCCTCCTCTCCCACAGTTTTCCCACTAGCTCAGACTTGGAATGTGTTTTATCTCATAAATTCTCAGAAGGTCTTTTTCCCTTTTGTTTTCTACAACACAGTGTCTGCAGTTTGATGCAATATCCTGCCTGCGTATCAGTGGCCTTGACCTCCCAGCTGCCACACGCACTTCTAATGGCTGTTCTTTCCACACGGTTTTCCCAGCATCACGTGGAACGTTCAAGCGTCACATCCAAATAGCTAAAATACTCCCGAAGGAATGTCAGTTGCCAAACCCCACCGCCTCTGGTGCCAAAATAACCATACGGTGCCAGGTGCTTCTCATCCTCCTGCTGCTGTAGTTAGGTGGATATGCCATGGAAAACATGCTAGTTGTGACATGAAACGGCCATGGAAGGGAAGAGACTCGGCCCCTCGGGATGAATGTTTTAGACACTTCGGCTGGAAGCCGCATTTTTCAAACCTTCAATGCCTTTAGGAAAACAACTTTTCACTGGCTCTCGACTGAGCTCCCCGTGGTGCCAGCTGCCCGGAGGTCCAGCGGCCGCCGCCTGCTCAGCTCCGCTGGCCGCGGGCCGGGTGCCCGTGTGAGGGGAACGCGGCTCGTCCTGCGCCGGGCGCTGCCGGGGCTGGGGCAGGGCTGGGGCAGGGCTGGACGGGCCAGGCCGGCCGCAGAGCACGTCCCGGGGCTGCGGCGGCCGGCGGGTTGTGCGACTAGCGATGGATGGCACTGAGGGCAGCGGGAGCGGGGCCGCGGAGCCGGGAAGGGACGCCCGGAGCCTCCGTCCCGCTTCTCCGCCCCTCCTGAGGCGGGCCGTGCCCGGGGACATTCCGGGCAGGGCACACGCAGCCCTGTTGTGTCACCGACACGGCCCGCGGTTCGAGCCGAGTTCTTACGCTTTTGCAATCTGTGTGGTCGTGTCGGTGGGCTGTTTTTCGCAGAACCATAGAGGGATCTGGCTGGAAGGTACCTTAAAGATCATATTCTTACAAACGCCCTGCCATGGTCAGGGACACGTCCGACTAGACCAGGCTGCTTACAGCCTCACCCAGCCTGGCCTTGAACACTTCCAGGGATGGGGCATCCACTTCTCTGGGCAACCTGTGCCAGTGCTTAACCACCCTCACAGTAAAGAATTTCTTCCTAACATCTGATGCAAACCTCTCTCCTTTCTGTTTAAAGCTATGCTTGTCCATATAAAATGCCCTCTCCAGCTCTCTTGTAAGCTACCTTTACATAAACAAAAGCCACAGTAAGGTCACTCAGAAGCCTTCTCTTCTCCAGGCTGAACAATCCCAATTCCCTGTTGCCTTTGCCTTTTTACAGCTGGATCTGTGAGGGAGAGGGTTTAGATGCTCCTGTAAGTTTGTGTTTCTGGTGAGGAAGAAAGCAAAGTCTCTTAACTGGAATCACCTTTAAAATACACTGTGGTAGTAACTGATGCACTTAAATACAATGTAGAAATAATTTTGTATTTACTTGAATCTTAACTATTGAATATTCTCTAATTCCTCAATATCCCTATAAAGTCATAAAAATCATCAGCAATTTCTCTATAAAGTGTGAAATCAAAATCAGATGTCAGATGTGCTTTTCAATCTGCAAGTAAATCTCAGCATCTCTGATTCAACCCCATCAAATTTGTAGCTGTTTCAGTTAATCTTATTTATGGCTTTATTCCTTTTTTGATGTTGGATATTTCTAGTGTCCCTACTCCTTATTACATGCTTAGAAATAGGCTTCAAATGAGACAGCATCAGGAGGATGACACTTTCTCTGGTTTAGGCTTTAGTTACACATTGCACATAAGGCAT
Source organism: Myiagra hebetior (assembly GCA_013397015.1). Classification (NCBI taxonomy): domain Eukaryota; kingdom Metazoa; phylum Chordata; class Aves; order Passeriformes; family Monarchidae; genus Myiagra; species Myiagra hebetior. The sequence goes on along the minus strand of VWZQ01008303.1, from coordinate 212,471 downwards.
ATGTGGGGATAGGTGTACATTTCTAAAGATCTTGGGATGCTGTGCAATGAGAGAATTCTGTTCTTCAAATCCACCCTAGAGTCATTAATTAGGGTGTTACACAGCAATAGTGTCAGGAAAGAGGCAGATTTCCCTTGTGTATGATGCCTGAAGAGGCCACCTAAAACAGGGACTAGACAAGAATAAGGGAATAAAGGTAGGTATTTATTTGAAAGGCCTTCGAAGGTGCACCCTGGGGAGCCAGAGGCTACTGCCAAGATGGGCCCCAAGATGGATGACAGGTCACAAGTTCTTCACCCTTTTGTAAGTTTGGTTCATTTGCATATCAGGGTTAATTCTCCAATTAAAGCTTCAGTTAATGATGTAATTTCCCCAAGCTCATCCCCCTCTTAAGATGTTGGTTTACACATTTTGGGCCTAGGATAGTCTGAGTGTCCTTGGACAGCAGCCTGGAGAGGCTTTGTTATGTCTACCTAGCTTGAGAGAGCGGAAGTTAACAGGCCACACGAAACTTCAGAGTTACACACTACGCAGTACAGGATTTGAAAAATATGAAAGTTGAAACCTAAGGCATCATCTAGAACATTAACACATGATCAAAAAACCTCCTTTCCTCCTACATCTAGGAGTCAGTAATCTGCTTTGAGGCTCTTCTAACTGTGTGCCTTTCCTTCTGTTGACTTTGGACATGTCACTGTGATTTCTGCAAATGCCCCTGTTAGCAATGTGAAACAGTTCCCATTTTCAGATTTAAAAGTAGATACTTTATGAGATAGTCTTGAAAATGTAGCTGAAAGAAACAGTTTGTTCCTGTCTAACTGTGGCACTCTATAACTGGATTATAACTGAATGCTGCTTAAATTGGCTAGCTTCCCATAGCCTTATGGATGTGGACATGAATTCACTTAAATGAAACACTTTTAAACTAATTTCCCAGAGAGCAGTGGTTGCCCTGAAATGAGAATGCCCCTGTTTGCTGAGTACACATCAACCACTGTAAAACACTCTCAGCTTGCTTAGCTCCTATTTAATTTTCCCAGTTACTTTTATAGTTTTCTTCAGCCTAAGTCTATACATCATGTATCTGTTACTGTGTATTAATTTTACACCTATTTGCTTGGTAATCCATAAAATATCTTGGAAGTAAGAGCGTTATGCATTAAAAAGAGAGAGAGAGAAAGAGAGAGAGAGAATTTACAGTGGTACTTTCAGTATTTCTCCAAAGGGATTTTCCAAATCCCTTTAATGACAAATTTCCTGCATATAGATACTGTTCTCCATGAAATAACTTGGCTAAGGACAAGGCAAGTGGTATTACCTGTAGTCCTTTATTTGGTGTGTGACCTGATTTCATTTACCATATAAAATCCTTAGATTGTATCAGAACTATTTCAATGTACAATAATTGTTACAGTAGCTCTATTGTAATTGAGCTGTCCTTGAAATGAGTGACTCTACCCATAACTGTAACATTTGATGTGTGAATTATTGAATTAGATAGCTAAGTTATAATTAGTTAGTTATCTGGAAGTTGTTATTATCATAAATATTAATTATTAGTTTTTATATTTCATATTTCTGATATATTTGCTCAAAATATCATAATGCAGGACTATATTTTTATAAATATCACAAAGGTATAAGAGCTACAAGGAATGGAAGTGGTTGTGTTTGTGTCATTTCATGTAATAAAATTTACGTTATTAATACACAAGTAATACGTATAGAACAGCCTTATCAATTTGACTAGAAAATCCATATTGTAATAAAGGCATGAGTCATAGAAGCAGAGGTCCTCTTTCCCAGGACTAGTCAGCCAGCTTTGGTGTATATTAAAAAATACCAGTCCTTTCTCATGGTCTTTGACCATGCACTGGCTCCAGCCTGAGCTGCTGCCTTGAAGGGGTTGCCATTCTGCACGGTGCCTATGGCACAGTCACCTCCAGGGGAGTTTGCACAGGACATTTCTTCCAACTGGTGCCTCTTGCAAGCATCCTGGATATTCTCATGTTGCAACACCCATGATGTTAATGGTGTTTTGAAAGGCAACAGCACAATAGTGTCTTGCTACCTTTCAGAATCAGGCTCTTTTACAAAAACACTCCTAGTTTTTATTAAAGGGTTAAGATTTATACATTTATTAAAAAAAAAAAAAAATCCTGTAAATGAATATTGTTGATATAGTCAACTTTGGAAAATAATGAGCACATATATGATTTCTGTACATTTTGCCCTCCACCAGTTCTTTCCTGTGCAGATTTTTAAATCTAAAACAGGGTTAACACTTAACATGAGCATCCTAGAATATTTCGTTTTTAATCTGGATGTTGAATATTTATCCTCTGTCGCACAATCAGAGGTAGGAAGGCAGTAACAGAGGCAATGAAGTTAGCTGGACCTTCTGTGTGAAAAAGTCAAGATATTAAAGATGATAGGCTGTCATATTTTTGTTATCTGATCATAATTTACAGGGTCAGGACTAACTTGTTCCAGCTGAAGTCTGAAAACAGTAAATATTTTAGTATTGGAAGAATTTACTAGTTTCAGCTAATCAGCTTTTTTTCTGAAGATGTTTGAGTCCACACTCTGATACTCTAGATTGTTGGCATCACTGATTTAATAACAAGAAAGAGAAGCCTCATTTTTCATTGTCATTACCATTGTACCAGTAAAGAGCTCCAGGCCTAGGCTAGGGCTTGTACTGATAAGCTACAGCTGCTGGTCTGTGTCTCAAAGAGGTTTTCATTACTATTAGAATGTAAAGGAAGAAGGCTATAGATGAGTAGATTCAGAAGACATGAATGATGGAATTATGATGAAAAGAACCACTATGATGGCATTATTTGGCATGAGAAGCAGTTGACCCAAAAAGCAGCAGTCTTCATTCTTAGCAGTTTTAGATGCATCACAGCAATGGCAACATAGGGGCATAATTTCAATGAGAATGGGGTAGCTTTGCTAGCATATAGGCAACATCCTGCATGTGTGAAACTGCAGGAGGACTGCAAATGTCACAGTTTAAAGGCAAAGGGACCACATAAGTAATGTCTCATGGCTGACTCAGGAGGGAGATCAGAAGACAGCTTGTAAAGTACTTAAACCCTAATGCAAATAACTAGTTTTTGGCACACTGGAAAAGAGTGGCCATTAGAGAGGTGTCATGAATGATGTGACTATGCAGAGACTGAACAAGTTAGGGAGATCAGGTCTATATTCATGTTTTCACAAAGTTTCAAAAATATTTTGTTATCTGTTTTTCTTGGTGGAAGTTGTGACTTGGGTCATGCCAATTGCCAGATTCTGCTGCCACAAAGCACCTGCTGGGTATATTCTTGCTCAAGCCCTGAAATTTTTTCTAAGAAGTATCTAATAAACATGTTTCTTTGTACCTTAATGATGCTTTTGTTACTTTTACTGGAATTGCATTGATGTTTACAGCTCTCCTACTGATCAGGTTAACACATGTAATAGCTCATAAGAGGAGCTATTTATTTTCTAGATTTGCCTGTGCAAGCCTGAACTATTAGGTTCTGCAAATCGATGCTAACAACATGAGAAGAAAAAGCAATAGGCTTTAAAGCATAAAGTAAGTTACACTTAATCGATATAAACAATAAAATCTAGGGTCATTTTGGCAATATTTTGAGAAAAATTAGAAAGGCCATGCCTCATGGTTAGCCAGGTGTACAATTTAAAGTTCTTTGGTGACTTTGTTTAAAGATAATAATGGATGGGGCTGTGCTGTTATTAAATGGTTCTGACTTCGAATTCAGGGAAACTCGAAGAATAAAACTGCATGTTTAATGTTTATTTGTGACTTCTGATAGTTAAATACAGGAATTCTTTGTAAATCATTATGTGTTTTTCATAACTTCCAGTAAGAGCAATAATAGCAAAATGGGGTGTGAAATAAAAGCAAAGTATACAGGTTTTGTAAGTATATGCAGTGAAATAATGAAATAGCTCAGGAAATGTTCAACAATAAAAAACCATTAGGCATCCATGAAGGTTGTTATAGAGCATTTTTTAAAGGTCACACTTGCGTTTAACTTGGTGATAAAAGAATAAACTACTTTTCACAGGTACTTTATCTGAACATCAAAAACACAACTGGAAAGAAACCATAAAATCAATAATATCCTTTTGTTTTGTTGACATTATGTGCATGGAGCTACATTAACTGTACCAAAAATACCCCTTTTGTGTCAGTGAGTTCCAACAGACAAAGAAGAAGAAAAAAATTAGTATATTGCCACTTACAGAGTAATTGCTTAAGAAAAGTAATAAGCATCCTGCCCTGAGTACTGCATTTTATTTTATTTTATTTTATTTTATTTTATTTGGAAGACACAATCCTTTCTTGTGGACTTTGCACAAATATGCCTCACTTTCCTGTACCTTATTTTCTTTGGGCCTGACATCAGACTGCAAGATGACATCACTGCAAAGCACTAATTTAAATTTTATCAGTAGTGCTTTACATTTGTTTACATTTGAACTTGGCATTTTCTTTGAAGTCTGTTGACAGCTTATCCCTTACTCTTTCAACCTTCTTACCAGACAATGTTGACTGATATTATTATTTACCTCATTAGTGTTGTAATAGTTGTTGTGGGATTTTAAATTTTAATTATATTGCAGTATGCACTGCTCTATTAGGAATCTTTCACACAGTAAGGAGGTACCACATGGAATCAGAAAAGTACATTTGTTGTATATTTTATCTTTGTTTAATTATAATCTGACTTAAAAATTGAAAAGAAAAATCTATGAAAACAGTAATTTGAACATCACCTAACTGGAGTTCAGGACCTTGAAGAATAGTTTATACTTCTTTGCTGATAATTTGTATTTCCGTCTTTCACCAAAAAGAGGTTAAATAATGGAAGTTAAAATCCTTTTTAAAGGATATTCATAACTGAGGCAAAGGGGAAATCAGTTAAATTCAGCTATACGCTATTCATGGACGTTCATGGAGATTTGTAATTAACGTTTAAGTAAAGGAGGCTTATATAGACAATGCTTATGGTGGGATTTTTGGGGATGGTGCTGTGCAGGGCCTTGATGATCCTTTCCAGCTCAGCTTATTCGGTCCTTCTGTGATTCTGATTTAGAAAGACACGGCAGGGCAGACTGAATTGACATGTGCAGATGCACAGTGATAAACAACTTTCTGGTCTCAAATCTTTAAATTATAGTATTGAACACAGGTTTGTTTCTTCTTAACATCTTGTTGACTGGTGTAATGCACTTTGTTGTTGTGAATGTCATGAATTTGGGTGAGTGGTTCTGAATGTTTATGCACAGTAGAGACTTTTAATAGAGTGCCCTTACACCAGTGTATTTACAGTGATTAAAAATGCTAATCTGGGCAGGTTGTGAAGTGCTTCTCAATGGGTACATGTCAAGTAGAGTACTGCAGTGAAATGCTTTGTAGTTTATATGTAGGGAGTATAAACCAAAGTCTATGTAAAAAGCAGAAAGAAAACAAACTAAGAAAATTCTAAACTCAATGCTGAATTTTGGGAGCAACTTAGAGTTGTTAAAATACTAGCTGAACTATTTTCATCTAAAATAGTAAACAGAAGTAATATGAATTATTTTGAATCATGAATAAGCCCAAACTGCTCTCATTTATCTTAAAATAGGAGAGAATATATGAGTGAAGTGAAAATTAACGTTAGTCTTTTTCAGGACGTCACAGAATGTGAGGATCTAAGGACGTACCCCATTGCTGCACTCATCTGTGGGAGTAATGATGTCAGATACAGTGTTACTGAGCTCATCATGGCAGCCTTTTCCTTTTGGGTATCTGTTGTCTGTAGATTTCCAAAACCATTTCAAATATGAGCTACTAATCCCATGCAATGTGTTAGGATTGAATCGTTTGGGAATTTGCTGTAGGATGATAAAAGTTTCTATCTCCAGTTATGTAATCCAGGACCAGTTTCAGTAGGTAGGAGCTTCATTTGTGATGGATTAGATGAACACAATCCCTGGTTCCAAGAAACACTTTTGTTTTGGCCTTGTCCTTCACTGTTGAGTACAGTGTGCTCTTACCCCCACCCAAAAGTTCATACCTGCTTAAGTGATGTATTATAAAATAGCATTTTATATTTAAATGTAAAACAAAGTATAGCAAACATTAGGAATTTTGCTGAAATAAGTTTTATCTATTTCTTGTGGAATAATAATTTAGAATTACAAAGGAATATCACAGACTATCTGTTTTCTTGCACTCCAGATTTCTTCATGGAACAACAGAGAGCAAGATTCCTTTAGCAACACACTTCCTTCAGCATATTCCTCCTGTGTCACATTGTGGCTGCATAGCCCAAGCATCTCAGGACTTCTGTTGATGATGTTGATTAAAAGCTTATCATCTGATGTCCTTCTTAGTAAGAAGTTTCATTTTCTGACACAGCTGATTGTAGAGCCCTCCTTATCATGTTAAACAACATGACAACAATACTTTTTTTTTGCTTTGCCCAGACTTTGCTTTTTTTCAGACCTGGTGCAGGACTCATGGCTGATGACTGTATTGTAAATCACTAATTGCATTTGTACCAACAAATTGTGACCTTTCTTAGCACACAGCCACCCACAAGTATATCATATTCCATCTGAATGCTCACGTTCTCTTCCATCATGAATTCCCTCCTCCACTTAACTGTTTTGCTAACAATAAAGTTTTTCTTATGATAAGCAAGCAGATATTTTTTTTTTTTTTAAATTTGTTTCCCTAGCAGACTCAACTGGAAATTTCCTGTATTTTTATTTATTGCAGCAGATATAAATGGAACACTTGCTCCCTTCCTAAGCATAACATTTTGCTCTTTTGGGTACACTGAAGACTGTTGTTCAAGTACCTCAGCCCTTGGTGGTGCAGTGTTACGGAACACTTGAATTAGATATGTCTTTTATTTTCTCTGAGAGTTTGCCATCACTACTATATTAACTTGAGCTGCAAGTCACATTTTGCCCCAAAATTGTTCTTGTGTAACTGGTGGTGCAAGTCAAAATGTGCCCTGAAATGATTTTTGTTTTATGAAGAAAAAATTGAAGATTTTTGAGGTGACAGGGTACTTGTGAACCAGTTTTAATCACATTACCTCTGGATAAGTGTGATTCCTGGGTAGAATCCTGAGCTGAATTTAGAGATATGCCTTCTGGTCACAGTTACAGATGAGCAAGGTATGTTGTGTAAACTTCTTATTTTCCCCCTCTGTGACTCTCCATTGGAATACAGATACTTTAGGTTGTGGACTGTGTCTTAATGCAATGTTCTGCAGTAAGTAATAGTAGAGACTTGAAGTTTAGTTTTTAATTTCTCTAGCATTACTGTAGTGTGTATAATTAATCCAGCTTAAACCAACTAATGACCAAGCATCTATATAAATGTACAAGTCCATAAAAAGAATTATATCTATTTGATTTTTTAATGTAATGTAATTCATATTTCTCATTGCCTCACTTATTTCTCTATAGTATAACAAAAAGTCATTAGATAGGCACCATAAGTTTAACTAAACTGAATTTTTAGCTATTATCCTTGCTATCAAAGAGCTATACTGATAACACCTGTGAGCAAATGAATGCTACTCTTATTTGAAATCTTACTCCAAAACATTGAATATTTTTTCCATTTTATCTTCTTCTGTAAGGAATTATAGAATTTTTGGCGGGGTTCTTTTCATGTGACAAATCTCCACATGTTAAGGATTGGGAGTTGGAAGGCATGATGAGGATGCTTGCCAAGAATAATTGGCTTCTACTGTGTGGAGCAGCTCAAATATTGTATTACAGTATGTAATTTGGGTGTGCATATTGCCCGTACTTCAAAGCATTTCATTAATCTGCAGCAGCAAGCTGAGCTTCCTTTGGGCTGTCTCCTTATGTATTTACTGAGCAAGCTACATGCAGCACTTGAGAAAGGGGTTGTCATTTCCAGCTATGGACAGAGCTCTCTTTGGAATAGAAAGAAATTAATCTGAGTCTTTGTCTTCCGTTTTTTTTTTTTTTTTTCCTAATGACTGTCATATTCTGCGGGTCATTCTTGTGGCTTTCTGTTAAATCTATAAACCTCTTTGCTAGCACATGGAGGTAGATGGCAAGAGTAGTTGTGGAGCTCTCCGTGGATTGATAAAATAATTGTTAGATACTTATATACACAATATTTATGAAACTTTAGCAGTGTTCTCAAAAGCAGGCTTGTGCCAGTTCAGATTGTAATCTGTAACATGTAGTGACATTAGAGTTCTTTGGCCAGTTGAATCTGTCTTGTTTTCTTGTTTTCAAATATTTTTTATGTGCTTCTCGTGCTCTTTATCTATACGTATTCCTTTAGACTGTGCTCTGATACTTTTCTCCTTCAGTTTGAAGGAATGGGAGAGATTGAAGGTTCATTTCTCCTCATCCACAAGGAAAAGCTCAGAGTCTTTAAGCTACATAGGTCTTTACATATCCACAGTCAGAGCAAAGATCATCTGAATCTCAGAAAAGCTGAGTTGTCCTCATAGTTTTGCAGGACAGAATTTCTGTAGGAATAATTCTGGTTGGACAGGGCTCTAAATAACCTGATCTAGTCGAAGATGTCTTTGTTCATTGCAAGGGTTTAGGACTAGACAGCCTTTAAAAGGTCCCTTCCAACTCAAACTACTTCATGATGCTATGAAACCATGAAGCATCTCTGGCAGGAGGTAAAAAATGCAGACCGCTGATGACTGTAAGGTGCATGTGGTCTGACTTCACTGAACCAGACCTGAGGAGGAATTCAGCTTGTCTGATTTTGTACACAGCACATACCTTCCTGCTGTGAGTGCTGCAGCACACAGGGCACCAGCACAGCCTCATCCTGTGACTATACATGTTAGACACACCAGGGTGGCCCAAGCTGCAGTCCCCCAGCTTCCTGTGCCTGGCAGGCAGGACCATCAGCACTCAACCAAGCTCAGGGACTGCTCCTTCTCTTTGGGAAATAAACGCTCTGTTGACAATGAACTGTTTTAAGGTTTGTGCTATTATGAGATAACATTGTAGATATGTAAAACACTCATTTTTACCTTTCACATTTCATTACCTTGACCACTTGTCCAATCTCACCAGAACACATGGCTTGTCCCATTTGCCTGACTAACTTTATAGATTAATCTTCTTACTCATGAGTCTGAATTCATTTGTATAAACAAATGTAAGCTACGGGCCACATCCTCACCCGCAGTAAATCACTGTGGTGCTATTAAAATCTGATGTCTACCTATTGGCTAAGATGTAGCCATTTAATTTTTTTATGCTTTCTTTTGCAGAGATGTACTGTGTTTTAGAGGATAAGATGTTAAAACTGCATATAAAACATCCTCCTTGCCTTAAAAAAAAGCAGTGACCTTTACACTGGACCAAATGGAATTTAAGTCAGCACAGTCTTTCATATTTAAGGTTAAAACAGGCTGCAAAACCCATTAAGAAGCAACCTATAGTCCTACAATAGTTGTGTCACAGAGGTTAAGAGATCTTGCCCAATAATCAAAGCCTGATTTAGTGTTTCTTATAGCAGAGAACTAGCTTGCTATGTGTTTGCTTCTAATGAGTACACATTCCTTTTAAAATAATAATTTTTTAATTGATTCTGGTCACTAGCGGTGTTTCTCAGGACTCAGAATTGGGCCCAATCCTGGTCAGTGTCTTTACTGATCATCTGAATTAAGGGATTGAGTGTACCCTCAGTAAGCTGGTGGACCACACCAGATTGGCTGGTAGTACTGGAAGGCTTTACAGAGGGGTTTGGAGAGGTGAGATAGATGGGCTGAGACTGACAGTATGAGGTTCAACAAGACCAAGTGCTGGGTCACAACAGCCCCAGGCAGTGTCACAGTCTGGGGCAGAGTGGCAGGAAAGTGCCCAGTGGAAAAGGACTTGGGGGTGCTGGTGACAGCAGCTGAACATGAGCCAGGGTGTGCCCAGGTGGCCAAGGAGGCCAATGGCATCCTGGCCTGGATCAGCAATGGTGTGGCCAGCAGGACCAGGGCAGGGATTGTCCCCCTGTACTGGGCACTGGGGAGGCCACACCTTAAGAAAATCAAAAAAGGAAACACAACCATCACTGTCATTTTGCAACCTCTTTTCATCACTCCTGACAACTCTGTGGAGTGACTTCTCAGTGAAATTCTGGTTTGTTGCAGTCAGTGGGACTTTTGCACAGAAGTTCATTGGAGCTGGGGCTTTAACTGCTGTTCTTTTCCTGTTTTATGATCTAATGACTATTTTCCAGTTTATAACATTTTCCCTTTCGGAAAATTCATTGTCTCATTCTGGAGTCTGACCAAGTTGAGCATCTCTTCTTGTTTTAAAACTAATCTTACTCTTTTTCAATAAGCTCCTATATTAATCATTGAATTTCATTATCTACCACAATGACTTCCAAAACAATCAAAGAATATGTTCATCATAACTATATTTGGTATTTTTTGACTCTTCATGTGGGGGTCTTGCCTCTAGAAGGTACAACGAGGTTGATGTATATGCTGCTGAACACTAATGCCCACCAAACCTGCTCTATCACTCCTCCCCTCAACTAGACAGGGAGACAAAAAATAACAAAAGGGTCATGGGTTGAGATAAGGTCAGAAAGAGGTAACTCACTGGTTACCATCACAGGCAAAACTGACTCAACTTGGGAAAATTAGTTTATTAACAATAAGGTCAAAGTAGGATAATGAGAATTAAAAACCAAATCTTAAAATCACCCTCCTGCCTTGTTCCCTACTTCCTGTGCTTAACTTTTTTCCCCGGTTTTCTCTACCTCTTCCCCTCCAGTGTTGCAGGGGAGTGGGGAATGGAGGTTATGGTTCATTCCTCACGCATTGTTTGTTTCACTGCTTCTTTCTTAAGAGAGGACTCTTTCCCTTGCTCCANGGCCACAGTTTGCTTCTGCACAATAACTTTTTTGTCTCAAATACATTATCCCAGAGGCATTGCCACTGTCACTGACAGACTCAGACTTGACTAGTGGTATGTCTGTCCTGGAGTTGCCTGGCACTGGGTCTTTCAGAGATGGAGGAAGCTTCTGGCAGCTTCTCACAGAGCCCACCCCTGTGGCCCCCCTGCTCCCAAAACCTGGATACGCAAACTCAGGGTATACTTCTTTTAAGGACCTCTAGCATAAGTCTTTGTTTCACTGGTCTCCAGTAGAGACTAAGCAGGTTGAAATGAAGGGATCAACTTGTTTTCCCTGGAACTTTCACTTCCTCTTACTTTTGGACATACACTGCTGATCTATCCTATCTTCACAAACTGAATAATCTTCCTTTGCAAATAAGAGGATGCCCTGAGTTTGGGTTGCCCTCACTGGAAGTTTTTTAAATTTGCTTCTTTCAAGAAGAATGTTGGTCACCCATCCCAGTGTGCATCTTCTTAATATGATTTTTCACTGTCTTTAAAAGTCCTGTTAAAAAGTGTTTATGAGTTTTTGCAATAGCTGATTTCAAACTATCATTTTCCTCTTCCATGTTATTCAGTCTCTTACTTCAAAAAACAATTGGAAGTAGTGCATTTTTGCACAAGTTTAAAGATGAACTGCAGTTCATCTTTAGCTGTAAAATATAAAATACATGTAATAAAGTTTAAAAATTGTATGTATCTTATTTTCCAGTACCTGCTGTTTAACTGATGTCTGATATGCTCCCCTGAAAAAATTTTAAAGATGTATATTTCCCTTGGGTGGACTGATTTCACCAGTAACATGTAGAGGAGCTCTGCTTCAGTCAGCTGCTGATGTTCTAATTCTTCCTGAGAAAAGTGGTGTTAGCCCCCAGATCTCAGGACATTTTATTTTGATTTTAAAATGTCATCACCGGAAATGTTTAAGTCCACCCATGAATTCTGTTACTAGGATTAAAACTGTTAGTAATTTTTTTCCCTTCTTTAAAAAAAAAAGTTTTGGATTACTTCATAGTTCAGTTTTGTGTTATACATTTTAAATAATATTTTTTAAAATTTCTGTTTTGATTTTTACTTATTATGTTCTATGCCTTTTATATTGTCCTGTGGTTTGACAAAAAGCAAAATAAGGAGAAAAAAGGTCATTTGCAGGCCTAGAAGGGGAGAAACTTCCTATTCATACCAGAAGAACATGAACAGAAATAAACCTAGGGCAGAAGACCCAGAGTTTTTATGTATTTGTGCTATCTAATCCTGAATAGGTCTCTTGAGGACTACTAGATTAATCTTTTGAATATATTTATAAGCAGTTATACTATAACAAAGGAGATTATAAAAACATGTATGAAAATAGTAAAAGTTCTGTTGGAATTACCTAACTAAAACCAAAGAGTTTATCCACCGTCTTAGTGTTATAACTGGTAGGCACAAAGATTATTCACTTCTTCAGCGCTGTCACAGAGAAGTATAGAATTTTACAAGAAATGGAGGAGGTGATCTGTGCATTTTGTAGAGTGAGGGTGTGATTCAGCGCATATTCACTGGGAATAATCCGTCAACCTTATCCATTCAGACAAGAATTTAATGTTTCTCCATTGTTGTTAGCGGGACATGAGAGCCCAGTGATAAGGCTTGTGCTGCTAACCCAAGGCTGATTCGAACATCACTTGACCTGAGAACAAAGCATTAAAAACTAAATAAATACTGAAGCTGAAAGAGATGTTTACGAGTTGCCTCTGTTCTTAGTTTAGGGAACAGTGCAGAAGTGTAGCCTATCTGTGCCATGTAAATACAACCCAGCTAATTGTGTGTGAAGGGAAGAACAGTTGCACAAAAGGAAGAAGGAAAATTCAGTCATACTACTGCCCTTTCTGCTGCTCTCTGGAATGAAGATGATTGAAGTTGTGTGTTCTTGTATTTTTCCTTTCGCTTAGTTGGAAAGAAAGCATTCTTCCTGCTACAAAACAGGGGCAAGGCTGAGAACTTTCCTCTCTCCTGCAATCTCTGAGGTTCTGAGATAAAGCTTGTCTCTGTCTACTCACTCTAGCCATCAGTTAAGCTAGTTTATCCTAACAATATCATGCATCTCTGTTTCAAATTAGAATTACCACCAAAAACAGTTGGACATTTCAGAATGCTTTCCTTAGGAAATAGGTGACTATTACCTACAGCCACCTATTAACTTTTGAAATCACTGACCACTGCCAGCTCAATCTGATAGGGAGGATTTATTAAATTTATTAAGTATAAACTATGCAAAAATGGGCAACTTCATAGGAAAGCCTATTAACACTGTGTTTAAACAAAGAAAGAAACAAACAAACCAGCCCCACAACATGCAGTTTGAGCACATTCCTTATTAGACACCAGAGGGTTTATATGGAGAATAGCCGAAGTGAATCCCTTAATTCTTGAAAATTCCTCCACTTTCCCTGCTTTATCAGACAGCAGGAATTCTGCTCAGTTTTTTTTGGCAAAGACCAATTACAGTTTTCTAAACTTTAGCATTCATATTTTTTTAATACAGTGTCAGCTCAGTCTCCACCATTGGGTATCAGAAGTTGAACAGTCAAGTCAACTACACAAAGACACAAAAGCTTAAGGAAACAGACTTTATTTGCTTTTGTACTTACAGATAACTTTATTTTATTCTGCAGTGATATCTGAATATGTATTTGTAAAGTTTCTGAAGAACTCTCAAAACCAAACAGGGATAATAAAACTCTTTCCTAGATGGGATTCCCAATATTCACATTTCAGCTTGATCTAAGCAAGCTCCAGTTGATAATAAAGATTATGTTGCAGAACAGAGTTTCTAGCTTTTGAAGCTGTAGGCATCTCAGGGAAAACCAACAGGAATCTGCTTAAAAGTGAAGTTGATGATTTTTTTTTGACAAAAACTTGAGCTGTTCTTTTGTGTTCTGATCATATGTCCCAAGACAGTAGGAAAACAGAACTGTTAATTGGTCTATTTAATAGTGAAATTTTAAACATTTACATTTAGTGATTTGTATTTCTTGTTTTCATCATAACATCCATAATAATATATATGAAATGAGCTCTTCTGCAAAGTCCTGATGGGGACAGTGTAATATCCTTTGATCCATTCTAGCAGGGACAAATACTGTTACAGAATTGCAAACATGACAGCACGGCCATTTGAGCCACCCACTTTTTTAGAAAAATGGCTTTTATTTTTTCAATTGCTAATTTAATCACAGAGTCATGAAATGGTTGAAGCTGGAAGGGACTTCTACAGGCCACCAAGTCCAATCCCCCTGCTCAGGCAGTGCCAGCTAGAGCAGGTTGCCCAGATTATGTCCTGATGGCTTGCGAAGATTTACAAGCATAGAGACTCCACAGAACAACCTGTGCCAGTGCTCAGTCACCCTCAACGTAAAAGTTTTGCAATGTTCGGAGGGAACGTCCTGTAGTTTAGTTTATGCCTGTTGCCTCTAATTTTGTTCTACTTTGAAAATCTTTTCACTTCTCTCATTATGTTGAATCTACAGCAGTATGCTTCTTGGAAAGAAACTGGTTTACAGCTACAGGGGAAGCTGATTTGAGGATATACCTGCTCAAATAGAAGAACTTTTTTGTGTGATGCAAAAAAAAGGATAAGAAAGTAACTAGAGTAATGAATCTGTTATTGAACTCCCTGTCCACAAGAGAATAGAACTGACACATTCTCCCACAACTGTTGGGAGAAAAAGAGAGTTAAAAAAGAAACAGACCTTTTCTCAAAATACAGTTGATTCATGACAAGAAAGCAATAAAAATACATAAAAAGGACATTGAGCTACTTGAAAATCAAGAGCTTCTCTCTTTTTCTTCAGTTTGGGCAAGGTTGATTGCTTGATGAAAGGGCTTACTTCTTTTCACGAGTGATTAAGTGATGGTGGTCCTTCTGGCAAATTCTTACAGTCAGTGGATTAAGGAATGCATTAGTACTTTAACAAATTGGTTGGAGGGGAAAGGAGTACTGGATAGGAATGAGTGGTAACAGAAGAACATTCATTTGGCCTTGCTGGATATTTGATTATAGCAAAGAGTGTATTTAAACATTCACACTGCAAAATTTTAAGGTGCTATGTCATTGAGACAGTAAATTATTTAAATATGGTGTCTATACTGAAGGCATGTTTTCCCACTTGGCTTCAGCTGAAGATACTTTTCTTATATTCTGAACTTCTATGGCATCTCAAGACTGTTTGTTTAGATTAATTTGCAAATACTTCATACAGAAATTCTTCTAGACTTTGGGGAAAATTATATCAGTATGAGTAACTTTGTTCCAAACCTTTTTTCCAAGAAATACATAAAATGATTACAGAAAAAAAAGCCAGAACAAGTTAGTAGTCCCACACAGAGAAACTGAACCACATAGTGAGAGCGTAATGATACAGTTCTTTATTTATAGGAATCAAAAGTGTTTTATTTACTCTAAACTAACTGTAATAGGCCTGTTCCAAGAGCCCAACAACTTCTTCCTAGATGTCTGCAGTGCGCCTGTTACCTGGTTTCATAACAATATAAACATATTTTTCATCCTTTTGCCCTTGACATAGAGTCTTAGTACACAGAGATATTGTTACATGAGATACTTGGTTTGCTCTAAGACCATGACAGAAATAAAAACTGTTTCAGGAAAAAAAAACCCACTTTTTTTCCTAGATCTTCATTTAATGTGTATTTTATTTGTACAACTCTTTATGCACTCCTTTTACATTATGTAACTATAATCAAGTATTTTGACAAGTTGTACGGAACTGGAATTTATCATTTTCCTCCTACTACAGCCTGAAAGTTTCTACTTTCTCTGTTCAAGAAGATAAGGCAGTTTTCACAGCCTAAGGCTAGTGCTATTTGTATAAAGCAGTATGTCTTTGTCATTTGGACACAGTCTCTGTATGTGTAAGTCTACTAACAGGTACAAGGAATTTTTCTTTACTACCGTAGAAACTCGGAGAGATGCCTAGCATGGAAAAAAGAGTATTCTGAGTGGGACCATAAAAACACTTGCTGAGAAACCTGCTGCAGCTGAGTGGTTTTTCCAGATGCTCATTCTAAAATCTGATCAAGAGTATTTTGGTTTACCTGTGATGTGCACAAAGTTGTAGATGTTAAACAAAAATATCTTTCATAATTATATTTTATAAGCAGTGAGACGTGAACACTCCATGAAAGTAGCCTTTTAAGTCACAATATGTGTGATCTTCTCAGTAAGATATAAAAAAAAAAAAAAAAAGTAGGAAAATTGATGTTATTTCTGTGCTGAATAAGAGCTAACATGGTTATAATTAATAGAAACTGTCAATATCGACTAAATACATCAGTCATTTCAATTTTAGGCCATCAGTTAAGGCTCTAAATATGAACATCCTCATTTACAGAGAAAAATCTTAATTTGAACCTCTGAGGATTTTTTTGAAATGGTAGTTGTAAGAGAAACTGAAAATCTTGGTTCTGCAATTCTGTTGCTCCAAACTTCAAGCAGTAGGCTGAAGAGCAAAAGGATGGTCAGAAAATTCAGGGATGATGTCCAGGGTCTGAATCTCACAGTAGATCATAGAATCATAAAATGGTTTGGGTTGGAAGATCATTTGCTTCCAAACCCCTTTCCATGGGCAAGGCCACCTTTTACCAGACCAGGTTGCTCAGAGCTCCATCCAACCTGGCCTTGAACACTTCCAGGGATGGGATATCCACCACTTTCCTGGGCAGCCTGTTCCAGGGCCTTACCAGCCTCACAGTAAAGACCTCCTTCCAATATAATCCAAACCTACTCTCTTTCAGTTTGAAGCCATTCCCTCTTGTCCTACATGCACTTGTAAAAAGTGTCTCTCCATCTTCTTTGTTGGTTCCCTTCAGGTACTGGAAAGGAACAATTAGGTCATCCCAAAACCTTC
>VWZQ01008303.1:168906-187826 GCA_013397015.1 Myiagra hebetior | reverse complement strand
AAAAAAAGAAGAAGAAGCGCTGTAAATTAGGAAAATTGATGAAAAAAGAAGAAGCGCTGTAAATTAGGAAAATTGATGAAAATGTCTTTCATTTTTGGAGAACTATTTCTGATTTTCTGTATCATGTACCATTACTGCTGCACCATGTCAGCAGACTGTAGTATTGTTGTGTTTTTCTGAGTAATGCTTTCTTGAACAGATACAAATTAATTTTAGGAAATAGTTTACAAATCTGGGTCATTAAAGATAGGATCCCAGGGCATAATTAGATGTTTCTATTTAACTGTTCTGATTTCCACAGATGCTAACCCACATCACTTTTTGCTAAACTGAATTGTGAGTAATATCTCCTAAAAAAATAGGGTTTAGGAGGCTACTAGCTTGTTGATTGTGATGTCAAACTTTAGATTCAGCTACTTTGATGCACATATACAAGCAAATGATATTTTTAAAATTTCCAAGTTGCAGAGTGATGATTTTTTTTTTCTTTTTTTCTTTTTAATTGGTTTTTTTTTATGAGTAGCACCCTGGTTTNCCGGCCCCGCCCGTTCGGTGCACCCTGTTTCGGTGGGTTTTTTTTTTTTTTTTTTTTTTTCTTTCCTAAATAAGATTAAAGCAAAATTTAATAGCTTGTAAGTTCTCTGGACTTAAAAAACTGTCTTCTTCCAGTATGCAGTTTGGCACTACATAGTTTATGGTCCTGATTCTGGATCTGAGAATTATTCTGTGATAGACAATACACAAATTAAAAATTCCAGTAATAAAGATGTAGCAACTGCTGTCTCTTAGACAGCATTATTTGTAGATTAATCAAATGTGGAGGAGTATATATACTGAAACTTGTTTACAAAAGTGTATTTTTGCTTCTGTAATCACAATTTTGCAAGCATTTCTTGTTTGTTGCTCTTGTGTTTCTTAGAATCTGAGCTTAGACATGGGAAAAGTTTCAGATTGTGTCATTTTTGTTTTAGTTTTTACTCTCCTGCAGGCGATGTGTTTTGCAGGGTTTGCTAATAACTGGTAAAGAGCAAGAGTTTAGAAGATGGCATTCATAGGGTACTTCTTTCCCACTACAAATGTAAGTGAATACCCTTTCTCCAGGAATCTCTTTTAGGTATCAGAGCTGAGGAAATTTTTATTTGATTTAGTAGGACCATGTTAACTATGAACCTCCTTTTTAAGTATAGACTTTCTTATAATTGTCCAGTTTCTATACTGGTATATGCAAATACTTACAGGTTAGAGTAGAAGCCTATTATATTTGAAGGCAACTTGAAATCTGTGCACTTTTTTTTTTTTTTATATTCCCTCCTCTGCCAATTTGAGCTGGTTTATAATCACATTTTCTTGCTGCTAAAAACTATTTTTCCTTTTATCTTTTCAGCACTAAAATGCTCACACAGGTAGTGGGGAGCTGACTAACATAATATCTGAGGAAAGAGTGAGGCTAAATTTATTACTTAGGTCAAATAATGGACCATTTGTAAACCCTAAAATGCTTCAAACGGAGGTGCTGTGTTACCTTCACTGTGTTTTCCCAGGAAAGCCCCATCTTCCCAGGAGAACCAGCATTCCAGCGTGACTCTCGCTGGGGTGAAAAAAGCAGGACCAGAAGGTGCCTCCAGGCCCCTGGCAGCTCTTCACAAAAGCCCCCACTGAATGGAGAAGCATTATTGTGTTACCCCAGACTGACAGTAGCTCTCTGAATTTACCCAGGCCCAGAATAAACGGAGCTGATGACAGGCTCTGACTCCTGATTTAGTCAACCCATCTGTTTTATCTTTGTCTTATTCTGTGAAAAAGCTTAAGTGCTCTGGTGGCCAGTACTTTTGTATGGTCCTAGATAGGCTGTGTCTAGACCTAATGAGCATGACTCAGTCTTTTGTTAACAGGCTTGATTTTAGCATTGTCTGTTTTATATTCTTGCTTCCAGCTTTGGGGTCAGGTTCACAGCACAGTAAGGAGCTTGTCTTCAGAAATTACCTTTTGTATGTAAGAGCATAATTTTTTTTGCAATGGTTTTTCCAAATGTGGAAGCTCGGCCAGAGTAAAATTTTCTCCCCTGTCACAGACAGTGGTTAGATTGACCTGTTTCCAGTTAAGGGACAAGATAATATGTTACATCCACTTAAGAGGATTCAAACAGCGGTCAGTCACTTGGGTTTCAGCTATGGCGCATAATAGGTGCTGGAAACTTAGTAGTAGAAAAGAAACTTGTTGTTTTCATGAGTAAATATGGGGCTTGTTATGCCACAGTCCTCATATAATGTCTGGCAATGCCATTGCGCTTGGTTGGCTGACATGGTAGTTTAATTGGGTTTCAAATTCTCAGACCTCTCTAAAAAATCTGAGGTTTTGGTTAGCTCTTTAGAGTGCAGCTCTGTGATAAAGATCATGATTAAGGGGCAGCTGTTAGCAAGAAAATGCTTGTTCAGTGCACAATCAGGAAATTTTCTATTCATTAAAGATTTCAGTTTGTACAGTGACAAAGTAAAGGTATACTGATAAGTGGTAAGCCTGAATTTTAATTAATGCACACTTGTGTGGCTTCCCCAATTTTGTTGTACTTTATTACAAAAGAAAAGGGCAAGAGTGTTGTGGAGGTAAGGAAGGTCTGGTTTTCTAGGAACACTCCTCATTTTCCATTCACTGAAGCCAGCCTGAAAGGATTTTAAGACCTCTGGGCTGAAGCGCAGTTCCTTGTACACAATTTTATTTGCTCTTGTGTAAGACTACTCATGCTTCTGGAGAGCAGCAGACTTGCCCTCGGGTAACTGCAGTGATGAGTGAGGTGTACATAAATGTATATATAAAAAAATAAAAGGAGATAGCACTTCGCTTGCTATATTGCACAAGGATGTGCTGCAGTAAGATAAAGGGTGAAACTTGCTTTCCTGCAGATGGTTTGCACCACTCATTCCTTATAATTTATGGACACCTCCATCTCCTCAGAAACAAGTGGATGGAGTAGGGGTGCCACTACTCAGGGGTGGCTGAATCTCTTCTATGCAAATCTTACTGCTTGCATAGGGGTTGTGGGGTTGCTGCCAAATGAGAAAAATCACGAAACATAGCTAGGATAGTGAAGTAAATGTGGTGGGTGAGGCTCAAGACAACTGAGCTGTTAGCAGCCCTTACTCCTTGTATGGATACATGACAGCAGTCACTGGCCTCCTCGGGCCATGACAAGAAGGCAATTGTGATTGCAAAACATCTTCAATCTGCGGTGGGGTCAGCCCCTTCCACTTTTTTTTGGGACTCTTCTCCAACAGAAGTATCCAGCACAGGCTATCGTGCTCTGTGCCAGTGGAAAGGAGCCCAGAGCTCGTAGAGATAACAGTTGATAGAAAGAACACTGGCATTTCAAGGCTCAAAAACAAGATAGGAACTCTTAATCTCACAGATTCAGTCTGTATGTTAAATTTTAGAGGAAAAATCAGTGTTTGCATCTCTCATTCACTACTTTTTGCAGGGTCCTGGATGTAAGAGATGTGTAAGAAGCATTATGCCTCTCTGAGGGTTGCTATTATTTAGCACTTTTCAGCTTTTTAGCTACTGTTAGACTACAGAGCTTCCCAGTCCCTAATAACTTGATAATTTTTTCCATAAATGTAAACAAATGGTCCATGCCAACATACAAACAAACCTTTTTTTGTAGCCTCTTTAATTATAGGAAATGCCGCAGTATGAAAGATTCTTTCCTTTAGCATAATGGGACAGAAAAATACAGATGAAATGTTACAGAGTAAATAACTATGGTTTAATGTGGGGAAATAACATTATTTTCAACCACCATAATAACAGATTTTAAAATTATGAAAGTTTTCTGGGAGCTGAATTATTTGGTATAAATGCAGACATCATTGTGCCTTTTTTGGCATTTACAGAAAAATATCTTCTTCCAAAACTCTTGCTTGGAAAGGTCCTTCATGGGCGTGAGTATTTAATAACTTCCTTCTTAGTAATAAGGTGGTATTCATGACAACTGAAAGGTATGAGAGCTATCTAAATAGTTGTGACTTCTTCTTACTGTATTTAGAGCCAAGAATGGTGGCATTGTATTCATGGTGGGGTGCAGCTTTAGTCAAAGTTAGACTGTGGCATATGAAGCATTTAGGAAAGCAGCAGCCATTCTTTTTTTTTTTTAATCAATTTTTTTGTTTGCAGTAAGCGGCAGCTTCCGCTATTGTATGATGTTTTGGTACAACAAATGTGGTGTTTACTGAAATGTCGCTTCAGACTTTGTCTCATAAAGAAACTGTAGCAAGAAACCGTTCTTCTCTTTCAGTTATGTTAGTAGGGAATTTTGTATCATGTGCTAAAACTTTCTGTATTTAGGAGACTCATCACAGGATTAAGTATATTGCGGATGGGTATTTCCTGGTCTGTGTTTTTTTGTTTGGTTGGTTTTGGTTTTTTTAATAAAGCTTATCTCAGTAGAAATTGATCCCAGTTCTGGTTAACTCACACTTGGTCCCCCAGTGAGCTGCAAAAC
This sequence comes from Myiagra hebetior, assembly GCA_013397015.1. Lineage (NCBI taxonomy): Eukaryota > Metazoa > Chordata > Aves > Passeriformes > Monarchidae > Myiagra > Myiagra hebetior. Next base: position 183,331 of record VWZQ01008303.1, on the reverse strand, counting down.
TTAATCTAGGCAAGCTAAGGCGTGATAGAAAGTGATGCTGCTCATCCTGCCTTGAAACCAGGTGAGCAGGGCAGTGGCCAGCACCTGCCTCTTGAGCTTGTTTACCTCTGCGCAGGTCAGAGGTGAACCTGCCCTGTGGCTGCCCTGTTGTGTGCCTGGTGGGCACGATGTGCTGCGGCGGGGGACTGCTGCTTCATCTGGATCTGCAGCCAGGGGAGACACTGCTGTGCTAGGGCAAGTTCTGCTTGTTGTTCTCTCTGCCTGCTCTAGGTGTTGAAAAGGAGCTGCACAGGCAGTAGTACCACCTCCAGCCACCAGCAGACGAGCATCACTGAATCAAGCTGATGTGTAGGGGCTGTTAACAAGATTCTCTAGGAGCAAAATTTAAACAGCTTCCTGCTTTTATTAAGTTGTAGCCCACTCATATATGACCAGCTAATGAAAATGAGCTGGTTGAATGCTTACATAAGATCCTTATATACTTATATGAGACAGTGCCGTCAACTAAACCTTCCACGCAGAGTTGCTGTAAGAAAGGCTACTGGTTTTTGCAAAATGAAGTCAATGTTCATTTTATTCGGGAATGAACAGCCAAGCCTTAAAGGAAATAAATATATATGGCTGACTGCAACCTCCTAACCATTCCACTACGTCAGTCATATTCCCCAGATATGTAATTCCAGGACTGTTTTTTGATGGATATAAAGATGTATGGTTTTTAATTGAATTAGTTCACATGATTTAGAGGACCTTTTAGATTAAAAGCAGGCCTTAATGTATTTAAACCAGATTATCTGATTTGTGTTCAAGGTTGACTGTACAGCCTTAATGCAGTGGTTTTACCCAGGATTACAGAAAACCTTACACTGCCAGCTGAGATTAATATTTTCATAAACATGATTTTTGTGATCCAGAATTAGCAGTTATAACAGTGATGCCTCTTTCTAATGACCAAGAGTTAAATGATGCTTTAGTTACTGCAAATCAGCTTCTAAGAAGACGGTTCCAAAGTGGGTAGGTAGAATTTTATAATAATTCTAATATTCTAATAATATTTATAATAAAATATGGTTCTGTTGTTCTGTACTGATACCCATCAGTAGATTGAGAACCCCTGTACCAGTTGGTACTTAAAAAGTTATTTTACTTGCGGGGACTAGATATGAAGGTGTCAGATATCTTTTCCTACTCTTTCCCATTGTAGTGGTTTATTTTGAGCATTGTAAAATATAAATGGAAGGATTATTTTATGTAGAAACAGTGACTTTTCATAATATATTGCCCCCACCTTTGGTGCTTCAAAGGGTCATCCAAATGAAGAGCAGTTTTTAATAAGTGAGGATGTGATTCATTTGTCCTTGCTGACACAAGGAAGCAGCTGATTGTTTTTGGAGCTAATCAGAAAAAAGAAAGGATAAACATCCTAGGTGACATTTAGTTTGTGGTCTTTAGCAGTATTTCTACAAACTTCATCCCTGGGACATGGAAAAAGTAGTGCAATTCCAATAAGGAGAAGGCACAGTAGAGCTTAGAGTAAGAAAAAAAAAAAAAAAGAAATTGCAGGATAGTGCTCTTACACTAATAGAGTGAAAAAGAGTTTATGGAACAGAAACAACTAAAAACCAGGCTGCTGTATAGACATTGTCAACCTGACCATCTTCGAGTATGTTTTAATAAAAAATTGCCAAGGCAGACTAGAAAACAGATTTTTTAATGTAAAAAATAACAATGTTTTGAGTAGTTAATGTGTTTGCCCAACTTAATTGTCACTGTGATAAGTAATGACAAATACAAGGAATATTTGAATTTGAATTTTTAAAGATTTGATAAATTAAAAAAAATAAAATTGCTGTGTGCTTCTGCAAATGATTTTGAAGGTGTACGATAGCTGGTTTTGCAGGTGGTTGGTGGTGTTGAGCATGCCAGCAGTAGTGTGATTCTAGGCTATTTTTATTGAGCTTTATGGCCACAGTAGTGGCCTTGCTGACTTTATTACCTCCTATACAGTGGGTATGCCCTGATACATTAGAAGTGATGCATGGGTAGCTTTGAAATTGCCAGAGCTTTGGTTTTGGCCATGTTTTCCCCATGCAGAAGGGGACCTCCTCTGCAAGTGCACATGAAACAATGTTTTTGGTTTGGTAGCCAAAATGAATCAAACATGCTACAAAATAATTACATTTGAAGGTTAATGATAAGCATGTGTGGAAGGATGTTTCCTTACTGAGCTCTTCTTACATTAATTAAACTGCTCACTTCTTTGAGGTTCAGTAGCAGCATCTCAGAACCAGGGGGACAGACAGGTACTTGAGACCTTGCAAAATGCAGTGTTAGTTTTGCCTTCTAAACCTGTAGTTCTCAAGGATTCCTCCTTCTTTGCTTTTGCTCACCCCTGTTCAGCTTTTCCTGCCACAGAGAACTGGAGCTTGAAAGTACTTCTTCATCCTAACTCGGGTGCATTTTTTGCATGAGATGCAACGTGTGTGGATGCAGCCCTTGTGTTTGGTGTTGCAGAGAGAGTGCTTGGATTTCTCAGCATTTCTGCCCTCTGCTGCTTGCTGATCTCCTCGGCAGAGGGTGCCGGCTCCTGCTCCTGCTGCTGCTGCCAGTGTTCACCCTGCTGATCCAGGCACCATGATAGGAAGCGCCTTGGCCTGCCCTAAACCAACAGGTCTGGGGGAAAAAGTGCAAGCCTGACCTGTGGCGTGGCCAAAGCAACAAGCAGAGATGAGGGTGCCATTTTGTAGTAAATGCAGGCAATTGTGTCTCAGCAAGAAGCCAGAAAGTATCCTTGCTGCTTTTACAAAGCTATTCTGTGTGTCCGTGTCGGAGGTTTTCTGTTATACACTGCTTGCAAGAAAACAGCTTCAAGAAAAAAAAAAATGAAATGAAATATCTAAGAGTGCCTTTAAATTAATTATTTTTTGCTTGCAATGGAAGCTTTAGCTGGAAAACTTTTAAGAATGTTTAGTCCTATAGATGTGAATGTGGTGAATTATTTGACAAATCACATAATATCTGTTTGGCTATATAAACTTCAAAGCACAACACCTAGATTTCTCAGTAAAATTACTATATTTTTACCGTACTCTGAAGCATGACCGAAGTTTTTTGTGCCTGAATATTGGACCCAGGTAAGATTGCATTTCAAAATTTGGTGGTTATTTTTCCCCCTTTATCTTCAGTAAAAACAAATATGTGCATTTTCTATCTGGCATGGATTTTCTGCAGCTCTTTTTGGTTGTTGCTGTAAAGGTTTCAGGATGATGAAGTTTTTGATACATAGTCAGAGCTTGGCATTTCTAGCACAGCTTTCAGTACATACCTCTATTTTAAAAATGCAATAGCTAAATTTTAAATACAAGATGATAAAATGCTCTAAAAATTTTGTGCAGAAACAAATCTTGACATCTGGGGCTTAAAGGAAATTATTTTTTTTTGGCCAGGAATATACATCTGTAATTTGATCTTTGTTTCACAGGCCTGTGAAAGACAGATAGGTTATAGGAATGATAATACAAAATAAAACTGTGCTGTTGGAATAAAATAAATCTTCAGGAAGAAAAAGAGTTTGATAACTATGTTGTGGTAAGTGTTTTGTCTTTTCAGCTAGATACTATTCCTGTGCTCTTGTGTCTTCTGGATTGTGTAGCTGTGGTATAAATAAAAACATGCTGCTGTGCATAGGCAGTTTTGTTTCGTTCTTGAAATTGTTATCAGAGCTTGAAAAATGTCCCAGTTGTATAAAACTAAAGCTGCCTGGCCAATCAGAGGCAGAATGAGAGGACAGATGTTGAGTTTTAAATCTTATTACACCCTGTCATTTCAATAGTGTGCCTAAGTAAGAAACGCCTTAATTGCTCCTGAGGGAAGAGTTATATGGGATTTGTTTTTCTTTCTTTGTTTTCTTCTACATCGTATTGGCTATTGTGAAATAGCATGCTCTGTACAAATCTTTCTCTTCTCCAGCGTGTCTTTTCACCCCACATCCTGCCCAGCAGTGGTGTCTTATCTTTGGTGTTGCACATCATTTTGTGAAATGGTGAGAGTCAGACTAACCTGTGCTGTGTCTGCCTAGTGTTGCTGATGGGCTCATATAATATTGACTTGTACTTTTTGACTACCAGGGGTTCTTTGACTGCAGACTTGGACAAATAGCTCTGCGTTTCTTCCTAGTCCTTTTCCTCCCAGGAAATTTCTAATCAAGACCTGGGACTTTAATTTGTGTTAATAATTTATACTAATATTTTAATAAGACATGACTAATATAGTGGTGCACTAGACAATAGCTAAGGCAAATCCTCATTCTAGTCATGAAAAGTATGCATTATGCTTATGCTGGACTGAGTAATACTGGGAATTCCCACCACCTAATGCACACAGAAAAAGCAGTCTAAAAATGAGAAACATGTTTTGTTTTTAAAAGCTTATTAGGATTATGATTTTTACATGTGTAGCAGTAAATCTAACAGTAATTAACAGAATAGACATATCAGTCTTGTGAAGTGAGTATGAAAACTTAAATATTCACTGAAATTATCAAATATTACATCCCATTTTGAATGGAATTTGCCTTAGATGAGACATAAACTCTCTGGGTAACTTAACAGTCCTGTACAGATGAACTGCACTTATTACACCCTTTTCAGTTTTTTTCTCTGGTTTGGAGATTGAACAAAAGATGGCATTGGACAGGGGCAGGCAGGACTGGGAGGATGTATCAGGGCATCACTCCTGTTGCCTGGAACATTTGAACACTTTGTGCAAATTCAACGAGCTGGAGCTAGTGAGAGACTTCACCTTTATTTCATCAGGCTGGGAATGGAGCCCAAAACTGATTTTATTTATCACTGTTGTCACTTTGATAAAGAGATGGTAGAATCAGCTGTTAAACAGGAGCTTCTTCGGAAGAGTGGGGAAAGCTTAATTAGAGGCAGACTGTGAGTATTTTTAACATGGCAGAAGTGGGCTTGTGCATGTGTGCCTATGTAACTGGATAGGCTGATGTTTTCTTCATCTGCCAAGGTCTTACCCGTGTTTTGTGTGCTGCTCAGAGCTTTTCGGGCTGCTTCAAATATTGTATGTACATGGACAAAAAGCAGACAAAGTTTGTTTCTTTTTTTAAGAAATGAAAATGGGAGCCAAAGATGTTGATGCCATACCTATTTAGCCCTTATTGATTTTGCTTGATTTTAAGACATTTTTCAAATTTGGGATTGTTTTTATAGAGATGTAAAAGTATCTATTTAAGAGGACTGAAATATGAAAAATATCTTGTTTTTTTGATAGAATACCTAGTAATAATGAAATGTTAATAGATAATATTTTACTTGAATAATGTCTGTGTATTTTGTATCCATACTGCAAGTTCATCAGAGAATATACCGCAATCTAATGTTGTACTTCAGTTAGTAAAGCCTAATCAGTTTGCAGTATGCGATGTTACTTTCATTGTTTTTAATCTACCTTTCATTTCAAATTTTGTATGAATGGTCAGATTCATTAGTTTAGAGTTCAGAAAATAAGTTGTCATTGATGGGTTATCATTAATTAATCAGAGGTTTTTAATTTAAAATTAAATTTTCTTTAAGGCTTTTCTGTGCTATGTAAGTTCGTAAGTGAACTAAATTATCAAAGCTAAAGTATATTAATTAATTTGTTATGAGTGCACTTTTAATGATTGTTAAGTACAAAATATTCACTGGTTGTAAACCATGGGTAAAAGCAGTGTTTGCAAAAGGAGATTACTGTATGGTGTTACAGTATATAGTGGAAAATGCTAAATACAAACCACATTTGAATATTTTCAAAGAAAATATTGATTTAACTATAAACCTGTTTACTTGTAAACATGAATTTATTGCAGACTGAGGTTTCTCGGGAGCAACACTTATTCTTCTAGAAAAATTAGCTTAAAAACATTTTCTACATTTTAACAGTCAGTTGTGAATAATGCAAAAATGTTGAAATAAAACCCCTGGAGGATAACTAAACGGGTGCCTCTCACCGAAAATCCATTTCTGCAATGTTAATGAGAAATTTTTAACTTTATATTCATAAGTATGTGTGACTTGAGATAGTCATGGTGCTTGCTTTGGTGTTAGATTAGTTTCATAAAGAGAAGCTAAATTCACGCAGGTGAGAGGGCTCCTACATAAAACTTCTGCTGTTGTGATAACTGCGTTGAAGACTAATAGATGTAGGAGTTGTGTGACTTAATCTCTTAGCTAAAACCTAGTGCAAAACTGGCCTTATTTGGGAGGGCTTCTGGCTGTAGCCCTTGGACCCTGAGCTGGTGAGATGTGAGCCTTGTAGCACCAGAATGGCTCTGGGTTGATACCTCCGTCTGACAGCAGCCCATTCTGTGGAGTAGGAAGGGGCAAAATGTCCTCGGGATAGAGTGGTGCTGCAGGTCTGCACTCGTGGGAGAGCCTCACCAGGGGATGTGGTGACTCAGGACAGTGAGGAGTGTTGGCCATCAGGCGTGGGGGCATCACTCGCTCCTGCCAGCCCCTGGCCAACATCTCCCAGCATGGCCTGGCCTGGACCTGCCAAGCCCTGGCTGCGTGTGCAGTCATCCATGGCTGATGGACTGAGCAGTGGGCAGTGGAGCAGAGCGACAGGGCCGCGTGATCTGAACGCAGCAGCACCTAGCGTGCACTGTCACCACCACAGGAGAAGTCAGAGCCCCAAAAGGCACTCACTTTCTGTGAGTAGGGTGAGAGGCAAATCACTGACGTCAATGGACAAGGAGTAAGGAAACATGGGTATACCACAAGCTTCCTCATGCAAATATTGAGACTTCTTGTAAGAGGGATTTAAATCACAAAGGTAATAAGTATGCTATTCAGGAAACTACATAACCAGCTGCCTTTGGCCTGGCTATGTTATCTTGTCTCCATCTCTCTCATGTGGACCTACAAACCAACCTCACAGTACACCTGACTGTGGGACTGGAAACCACTTGGGTTTTGTGATTGTTTGCTTAATTTGACCTAGAGGCATTTGGATGAAATGCTCACACACAAAAAAAAAACAAGTATGAAATTTTTGTTTTGTTTCCCTGTATGCATGAGAGAAGGGTGTAATGGATGAAACTAGTTGTTTCTCTTGTTCCAGATGAATACATATTTATTATTTTGTGACTCTCCATAGGTGCAGAGCACATTTATAGCACCTAAATAAATAAGCAAATGAAAGATACGAAGGACACATTGAAATGGGTATTAGTGAATAACCTTCCTTGAAAGAACAATGATGCTATCATGTGCATTTAATAAGAAACACAACAGCTATGGTTTAATAAGAACTGGAGCATGAACCAACAAAATTGCATGCAACAACTTGCAGTTTGCTTTCAGAATGTTGGTATCTACAGTGTGATTTATGGGCATTTGCTAAGGCATATTTATAAGAGCTGTACTGAGCTTGTAGCAGTATTAGTAATCACTTCATATTCCACAAATCTGTGCTTTTGTCTGTGGAATCTTTTTTTTTTTTTTTCCACAGTTGTACAAAGACGGATGCAAAATTTGTTTCTTTTAGCATGAAATTACAACCATTCAGAAGTATTTCTGAGGAACTGTTAAAGCTTGGGTTTGGCGAGGTCTACAGTAGGAACACATCATTAAAATAGGAATGCCATGTTACGGGAGAATTAAGGTTAATCCAGCAATACCTGTAAAAATCTGGGGCTTGTTCTTACATAGCAAACCAGCTTTCTGTATGAAACAGAAATCCCTGTAAAGCTTAGTTTTTGCTGGTATAGCTGTATCAGTCTTAGGATAAGTGTGCCATTGCAGGTCTCTGAATGAAGTATCACACTTCTTTGCACGTTTCTTAGATTTAGCTATAAGCAAAAATGCGTAATGTGGGCATGAACTTATTTTGTGTGTATGCTATGGTAAATACTTACTGGGTGCTTATTTACTTGCAGGGTGCATATAGATATAAAAATAGAAACAAGGTTTTTATATGATTCTGCATTTTTAGGATCATTGATTCTGTCAGTTGCCGATGTTCTCTCAGAGCAATAACCACCTAAACTATTCATTACTGCTTTCTGTCTCCTCAAATCTGCTGTTATAACTGCAGATGTTGTCACACCCTGGTCAACTTTTCTCTGATCTAAATTAGCTTTTAACAGTAGCTTTTTTGTAATTTACATGATTTTGATAGGATCAGATTCAGGGGAAAATACATACATAGCAGAATATTGTAAATAGCTTAATATTTGTTAAAATTAAACTCCTTTTACTGCAGGGTGTTTTTTAGAGACTATGACATGCATATGTACTCTGTCATTATGTGGAAAACTTTGAAGAAAATTATTTGTATATAGTGTGTCTTAAAGGATTGACAGTGGTCCCCAAAATAAGAGTTGAAATAGGGTGTCGTTTCTGTTGCCTGTGCAATTGCTCATGAGTGTCTATTGAAAATACTTCCACTGTAGAGAATACCTGTAAAGACCCTGCTCTGGTATAGTTGAAAATTAGTGAACCACATTGTGACATTTATGATCTGAAGAAAGCTTAACGTTCCTACATATTCATAGCTGATGCTTTTATTATCACTAGAGGGCAGTAAATACAAACACTGAATTATGTGTTGTATCAGAACACATTAATCTATTTTTTTTCTTTTCTTTTTTTTTTTTTTTAATAATAAGGTAACCTAACTCTTATTAAACACCTGAGCACCTGGGTTTTACTGCATATTTCCCTTAAAACAGTTCAGAACATCGTCATCTCAGCCTGTTTAGCAGCATAAAATTTTCATATTTTATGCATAAGAATTATATATTCCAAATAAAAAGATCTGTAAAATGATACAGCATAGGCTATTCCATAATTTTCAATAAGTGTAATTCTGACAGGCAGAAGGCTTCCAAGAATACCTTTTTAAAGCAGTATAATCATGCTGCAGTTAGCACACGTAAAACTGAGACTCCTTCAGAAGAGCTGGAGATTTGTTCCAATTATGGTCATCAGTTCTCAGCCACCAGTGAAGTTCATCTCTTTATGATATCAGCATGAGACCCAACTTTGTCTCTACCCCTGCTGCTCACTTGGTGTGTGACAGCTGGTTGCTGCAGTTGAAACAACTTCTCATATTTGTAGAATTACTAATTGTTTGTTTGGGACTTTTTACTTAAATCCTACAATTTCCCTTCTAGCCAGGGAATCTTATGTGGAACCCAGAGAAGTTTGGTCAGTCTGGTTGATTCAGCATAGTTTTCTTGTCTCTGGCAGTCCTTCTGTTTCCTCTAGACTGGCTCTGGATTTTGGTTGAGTCCATCCACATGCTTGCTGGATGAAATGACCGTTCTTTTCTGCTGTGGTCTTCCAGCATTGAATAGACTTTCCATTTTTGTGGGGAAGCTTTTTGGTATAATACATATCAGCATAACTCACAGACAGAGCTGGGTAATGCTGTGAAAACAGTGCTGCATTTGTGACGAGTAGGAGTTGGATTTGACATGGGTGATTATTGCTGTTCTCTGATGTGTGAAGGTCAGCCTAAAAATCATAGAAACATATAAAGGTTTGGGTTGGAAGGGACCTTAAAGATTATCTAGTTCTAACCACCTGCCATGGGTCTCGTTTTTTCATCTTTTCAGACAGGCTCTTCATTTGGCTTACGAGATTTCTTCAGGCTACCTGTTCTTGTTTGTAATGCATACAACCTTGAAAACTAAAACTGGTGATATGCTTAGCTATCTATCTCTTTTATTTACTTTTTGCTATTTACTAGACAATATGCACTATATCCAGCACAATTGTGTTCAGAGCTGATGCTCAGACATCTCTCAAAATGTTCTTAGTGGAACTTCATAGTCAGTCCAAGGGGTTGCAGTTGAGAGCACTGTTCTTCCCTCAAAGCTAAGTACATTTTTGTATTACCCATCGCTTGTCTTGGAAGGAAGGACCAAGGTGGTAAGTGTCCCATGTGACAGTTCAGACAAATCCTGCAACTGAATCACAGAATCAGAGAATAAGGTTGGAAGTGACCACAGTGGGTCATCTGGTCCCACCTTCTTGCTCAAGCAGGACCATCCTGGAGCACATTGCATGGGATTGAGTCCAGATAGTGCTTGAATATGTCCAGTGAGGGAGACTACACAAACTCTCTGGCAATCTGTTCCAGTGCACAGTCCCCCACATGGTAAGGTTCTTCCTCATGTTCAGGAGGAGCTTTCTGTGAATCAGTTTCTGCCCATTGTCTCATGTCCTATTGTTCAGCATCTCTGAGAAGAGCCTGGTCCATCCTCTTAAAACCCTCCTGTTAAAACCCAGATACTGATACACATTGATGAGGACCTCTCTCAGTCTTTTCTTCTTGAAGCTGAACAAATCCAGCTCCCTCAGCCTTTCTTTGTAAAAGAGATGCTCCAGTCCCCTTTTTTTTCATCTGTATTTTCCCTCTGCTGGACCTCTTCCAGGAGCTCCATGTCTTCTGTCCCAAGGAGCCCAGAACTGGGAACAGTACTCCAGATGAAGGGCTGAGTAGAGAGGCGGGATCACCCCCTGTGACTGCTGGCAATGTTCTTCCTACTGCACCCCAGGATACCACTGATCTTCCCTCTGTCATGTTTGTAGTGTGAGTTGGTTTCGGCTCAGTTGGTTTGAGGAAGTTTCACCTGCCTTCCATTGCTTCTCGTTACTTCCTTGGTGCTAGAGAATCGGGTCTGGTGTGCTGTGTTTTCTTAGCGCTTTATCATTCTTCTTATGTTTTCTTACTTTCTTATGATTCTCCACAGTAGCTGTGGGCTTATAAGTTAAATAGACAGTGGTTTTTCTTTTGTTACAAAACATCTTCTCCGTCACACGAATAACATTTGCAAGTTTTTTTTCCTACACAATATAGACAACAGAAATTAGGAAAACGGATACATTAAAGCTGTATGCACTGTTCCATCGCCTGTGTTGCCAGTGAGAGGTTTAGAGCCTCTCTCTTCTTATTTAGAGTCACAGAAGATGCAGATTTTTTGGGGGTCACAGTATCACTATGAAATGCCCTGTTGTGACTTTACAAACTTTTCAGGGTTCCTGCGTCCTTCAGTGTAGTTTACCTAGTCATGAACCATGTTCCTTATTGCTGGTATCTTTGCAGTTAAATTCTCTGAACTGTAGTTTACCTGAACGATGTCAACATTCTAAACAAGTGAAGCTGCTGGCGGTGACTTTCACATCCTCATAGTTTATCCCATGAACCACTCCTCCCCCCAGTTGCTTCTGTTCTCTGGAGATTTTCGCACTGGAAGTCTTCATGGTAGTGACTTAATTTCAGATCACCAGTGAAGAAATTCAGTATCATAAAACAGTTTCAAGTCTTGCAAAGCCTTGCTTAAAGCAGTTGTATTAGATGAGTACAGCCTGTTTATGATAGTTAAAAATTAATCTATAATCAGATTCTTATCTCATTCAGTGTGTCTTCTCTCAACATTGGGAGTGGTATTGCAGAATATTTACAGTAATAAATCAAATGTCCTACAACAGTACAAGAATATTGCATGTTCAAGTGCATAAATGATACTGACTGGTATTAATTACACTCCTACGTGTTGGTTCTGTAGCAAGCAAATACCTGGAATATGTGTATTTCAGCTTTTCAGTCATTATATCCAGGACTGGGGTTTTATGAAGTGGCCTGAAGTTACCCATCCGTCCTGCTTGCAAATTTTAATTAGCAGAAATTAACATTTTTAAGGTCTTTTAAAGTGTGCTAAAGCTGAACATCACAGCTCCTGGGCTCTCTGCCACCTCTTTTTATGACTTCTTGGGAGAAAGTTGTCCAGAATCATTGATTAAATAATAGCTAACATTTGCTAAGGGTATTAAGGGACTTCATCTTCTTCCTCCCTTTCAAGGTCATTGTCTTGTTTTTCAAAACACATAACAGTGCTCATTAAAAACTTCCCTTTTTTTTCTGAGTTATTTTTCCTGAGTTATTACTCACTCACTGTAATTTCAAATTACAACTTTCCCATTTCCATATACTTTGCTTGAGTGGAATCATTGTAGAAAATGATTCATGTAGAAAATGATATGCCCTTCTTTTCCCATGTTTTATCTTAATGGATGTATATTTGCATAAAAACAAGAATCTCTAAATTTTGTTTTTCTTATCTTGAATTCCTCTAGGTATATCATCTATCCACCATAACCTCCTCTAAAACTAATTATTCACTTATTGCGACCTGGGAATTCAGGAGGAAAATCGGCCAAAACCATTCCTGTAAATCAGAGCTGGTGTGAATTTCCTGACTATCTGTGTCTAAGGTCATACTGCATGTAGGCAAAGTCAGAGGGCATGCTTTCTGAGTCAGTGAAGTCATACAATTAAATTCCATTACATCAATTTTATGAGGTAGAGACTGAGTCTTGAAAAAATAATACAAGTCAGTAATAAGCAGAGCGTATCAGGTATAATTTCCTATTATCAGTATAGTTAACATGCAGCTAGAATGAATTGTTGTAACATATATTTACATTGGAGGAAAATGTTTTTTCATGTTTTTGTATCAAAATGACCTAGCTAATTGCTTGATAAACACCATCCTTCAATAAATTCAGCCTACTACAACCCAATGATTCTTACGGATGTATCATTGTCTCATACATTAGAGAGGAATAAAAAAATGTGATTATTTTTTAATGCATGCTAAACAGCTGGTGTAATTTACATACCAGCCATTTTAAATATTCCTTATCCGAATCAAGTTCTTTTGGGAGCAGTTCTTTGAGAAGGGTTGTTAATATTTCATGAGGAAACAGCCTTTAGGAGCAAAGTAAGAGAAAAGATTTAAAACTTGACTTTCTTATGTCTTCTCATACTACTTAGTGCAACCGAACTTTCATACCCACATGCTTCATTCCTAAAGTAGCCAAAAGTATGTTGACTGTTATTTTACCATTTTCCAAGTCATGCTTGAAATTGCCTCCTGAAGACTGGCATCATATTTCCAGCTTCTGTGTTGATGCTGGGTAGGTGGCAGCAGTGCTCTCTTGTGGGTGATCAGAAAACAATGGAACACATGTAGACAGACTTTATAATTCAGCATTACAAAGCTGAGCTGGAGGAATCAGGAGAAGTATTTTCTAGAAGTACCTTTTGACTTCTTAATATCTTGCTGAGTGTCTAGTAACCCCAGGTCTGTTTTCAGAACTTAATTGTTTCATATACATATAGCTTCGTAGATCCAGAGCAAGTATAACTGTGCATATTAAAATGTGTCAGAAATGTTTTATATTATTTATTTTAAGGCAAATAGGATGCCTTCCACATGAAAATGCTTTAAGTACTGATGACCTGTTGATTGTATCCAGTTGTCACATTGCTCTAGATTTCTCTCCTGTAAGGAAGAAATTTGTTGGTGTCATATTTTGCCCTATTGATTTTTACAGGTCCAATTCTTTTTGAAGCACTTAGTGTTGCTGACTACTTCTGCCAAAACCTCTCTTAAGACCATTCTTGGTCAGCATCTTCCAGTGAATCAGCAGTGTGGGATTAGGCTGAACGCTGCACCTCATTCAGTTTGTCCTTAGGCATTTGCCCATTGTCATATTACATAACTCTCCCTTCTTTTGACACAACAAAGACTCAGAAATTTGCAGCAGTAGTGCATGTGCCTTAAACAGAGTGGAGCAGGATAATCACAGAATCATAGAATGGCTTGGGTTGGAAGGGACTTTAAAGATCATCTAGCTTCAACCCCCCTGCCGTGGGCATAATGTATTCCTCCTTTCAAATTTTGGTCTCTGAGTGGCAGATGGTGTGGGATCTTTTATTTAATGCTTGAGTCAGCTCACTGATACACTCTACTTTCAGTTAATTCCTTCTTTTTTTCAATGATGTATAGCTGTAATTGATTATAATAATCTGCTGAGGCAGAAAGAGCAAAAGTTGAATAAATACAGTGAGAATTTGAGGACTCTTACTATCTCATTTCTTATATCTCCATGGAAGTTTACCATTTACTGGGAATTGTAAGACACATGACTTGCTTTAGCTTAATAATAACTGCTTTTATCTCTTTAAATAAAAAAGCGTTAGAAAGTGGCAACCTGGCCCAATACTCTGAGATAGGGCAGTTTTTAATGTAGAAGGCATAAAAGCCAAAAGAATTTTCATTGTTAAAGTACATCTTAGACTGCTAAAGAAATCAGATAGCTCTATTTACATTGGGGTTTTTTCCCATAAAAAACCACCTCAAAATATACTTTTCTTCCATAAGAAAAATTAAACTCACTAGGCAATCCAGATGGATATATGCACAGTACTAATTGTAACTGCTTGGATGGTGCATCCATTGAAAACTGGTAAATGCTGCTGGAGTGACAAGACCTTAGCCCAATTATTTTTGAATGGCATGTGAATGCTGCAGGCAGGGATGCCATTAGTAAAGGGCATTTGCTGTTGAGGA